>JAVYIG010013694.1:0-45676 GCA_035222895.1 Strongylocentrotus droebachiensis
GCATCACGTTTGGTGAAGAACTATTACTTCTCCTGAAAAAGGCAGATTCCTGGATTTTACTTGTCCTGTCACGAACCATAATGTATAAAATTACTAGCAGGGAGCAACATTTTAGGGATAATCATTTTATATCATGTATTGAATTGACTTTTCATTTTGTTTTGCCTACAGACAAAATTATCAGTACCGGTACTATCCTCTGGATTGTCCGAGAATGGTGATGTCAACATGTTGTAAAAGTAAGCAAATTTCTTCATATGTACATGTATGAACCTTTTTTATTTGAAGACAAACACAAAATAAAAATAAAAATATATGGACTATGGGGACAGTAAAGGGTGTCATCAGGCTGAAAAATAGTCGCATGGACATCAGATGGGGGGGGGGGGGGGGGTGGGGAAGGGGATGATTTTTTTTTTTTTTTAAATATTTAAAGTCTCCTTATTTAGGGGGGGGGGGGGGGATATCCTCCTTTTTTGTGTGTGTGTGCTTTCTTTACCGGTATGTCGATGTAACCATGCTAGGTAGGGGTGGGAGGGGTTGGGGGAAGATGTCAATCTATTTTACAAACATATTCCGATTGATGCCCATGCTAAGTTGATTCAGATTTACATTTACATCTTTGCCATGAAGGATCTCATTTCTTCTGTGACCTGCTGGGTGTATCTGCTTATTGATTATAAATGAATATCCTGATTACAGTGATACGACACTTGCTCCGCCGACAATTGATCCGGGCTTTATTTCTTCTAAGCTATAGGGTTAGGGTTAGGGTTTCAATGTTAGGTTTAGTGTTAGGATTTAGGTTTTGTAAAGTGTCGAGTCCATGGTTGAAGTTCATCATTCAATTAGTGTATCATGGAATTTATAGGGAGCAACTGTTGCCGAAGCAAATGTCATGGAATCCCAGATAAGGTTGCTACACAGAGTTTTTCATTTTTCATTCATTCATTTTTTGCTTCTTCATTTTCTTTTTATACAGCACATCCTTGCCATCAAAGGTGTTGTTCCTGATTGTGGATAGATCAGGAGGTGATGATCAGGATAGGAATGGAAGTGCTAAGTCATATCAAGGATTTTACGCCAAACATATTGGAATTCCTGTTTTTTCTTCTTTTGATTGGTTTTTGGGAAGTGGCCATAGCCCCCATTTTGTAAAAAATAATAATAATGATAACAATAATTTACTTTTTATAAAGCGCTATACCAAGTATTAACCTGCTCAAAGCGCTTCACAATGTAATATTAGCCTGTTCATAAGATTAAATTCCATGGCAATGCTAACATTACCCATTAACACCTGGGTGCGGTGAAGCAATTGAAGATGAAATTGCCAAAAGACATAAGTTTGCATCCCCAGTCAAGTGATACGACCACTAGATAATCATTTTGATGAACCATCTTCCGAAACTGCTTTTCATTTAAATACTCTAGGGCCAACAGAGTGTTTTTCAAAGTGGAGGGGCCCAAGTGCTAAAAATTAATGTGAGCCTATTTTGTTTTTGGTCAATATCTGACTGGCCGATAGTGCTCTCAGTAGGGGGGGGGGGGGGGGGGGGGTAGGCGTGGAATCAGGTTGGCAGAAAGAGCTCTCAGTGAGGGTGGGGGATATGCGTTTAAAACAAATTCAGCCCCCAAAAATTGTATCAAAATAATTTCGAGGTAAAAAAAAATGGGCAGGGATAGGGGTACAATGACTCCCGTCTTCCCTACAAAAGATATGATTTTTTTTTCGGGGGGGGGGGGGGGGGAGGGGCCGACAGTGAATTTTGGTCGTTTTAGGCACTTTTTTTTATGAATTTTATAAAAAATCTATACTTTGACATTAGCAAGTCGTGCTACTTCATAATAATTCTATTATACTTGTTTTTAATGAATATACATACATTGCAACAGAAAATATCTTGTTTGTGTTTCTTTTTTTTAAGATTGGGAAGCTGGAAAGAAGGAGACAAACGAACGTGGAGGAAGAGATGTTTTAGAGAGTACAAATAAGGAGGGGAGAATTATGAGAGCAGAAAAACATGAAATAGGAAGGAAATTAATAAGAAGAGAGATTGCAAAAGAGGAGAATGTATGACAATGAAAGATAGAGAAATGGGAAGGGGGCACCATTTATACTCAAAAAAGAGAAAGAAGAAAAGATAGAATTGCCTGAAAGCAGAAAATATAAGAGAGGAAAGAAAATGATGAGAGGAGAGATCGCACAAGGGGACCAAAATGCATGAAAATAAAGATGGAGGGGGCACCACTCGTACCGAAATAAATGAGAGAATTGCTTGGGAGCGGAAGGAAAAGAATGAGAGGAGAGGTCATAAAATTGTATCGAAGTATATGCACATAGAGGAGAGAGAGAGGGAAATGTGTTAGGGGACCATTTATTCCCCAATAAGCGAAAGAAAGAGGGAGGATGGAGAACAGTAATGAGAGATGAAGGAAAAGTATATCACAAGAGAGGAGGCATATGCATGTAAATGAAACGTAGAGAGGTGGGAGGTTGCGGTGGCTTGGAGAATCCTGGAATGTTTCACGAAAGTAGAGAATCGTGTTGCATAATAATACAAGAGCATAGACGTCTGAAACGGTGGGGGCGTCTAAGAAATCAATGAGCCCCACTATATTTTTAGTGTGGTTCAGATATTATCGAGACCCCCCCCCCCCTCCCCCAAATATTTTGGTGGGGTTCGGATGATATCAACCCCTCCCCTTCTCCTCCTTATATATTTAAACAGGGGTCACAATTCAGGTCTCTATAGAAAAATACACCTCCTCCCCCCCCCAAAAAAAAAAAAAAAAAATCAGCTCGCGCTCGCACGACTAGGCCCTTTTAGTTTGAAAATTTGATTATGGGAACAGGGGGTTGGGGTTGAGCTCCCCTGCTATATTGGGTGGGGGAGGGATGAAGAGGAGGAGGTGGCTCAGACATTGAGCATCCACATCTTGGTTCAAGGGGCTTCATTTTAACCCCCAGTATTTTGGTGGGGGTTTCAGATATCTTTGAGCCTGGCCTCCTTATAATTTTAGTGTGGCGCAGATATTATTGGCCTCCAGATATATTTTATTTTTCTGCTGGGGAGGGGAGGGGGGGGGGGGCGCTTAGATATTATTGAGCGCCCTCATTTTTTTTTTGAGGGGGGGGATCTTGAGGGCTCGGATATCATTGAGCCTTCTACGTCCCTCCTGCCAATATGTTTTAACAAAAGTCACATTACAGGTCTCTCTGTCTCGAGGGAAAAAACAACAGCTCTTATTGCCTCGCTTCAGAGGATTAATTCACAATCAAATGTTTGTTTGCTACAATCAATTCCTATTAATTTTCTGATGTCTCAATATAGTATCTCTTCTTTCTTTTCCGGTTTTGTTACGTTTCAAAATAACTCTACAAAAAATACAAAATGCTATTGTAAGAAATAAATTTGCCTGGCAGTCGTTTTCTATTTTCTGATAATGAATGTTTGGTAGGATTCCCGCAACACAAGGCTAAAATTGAATATCTCAGACCAGTTTATATCAGTATTGAATTTTATGGTGGCTCCTAAGGGACACGCAAACGCAAAATTTGACGTATACCTATGCAACAAATTTGTGGATTTATACGTCAAAGACGTGAAAATCCACAAATTTGACGTATACCTATGCAACAAATTTGTGGATTTTCACGTCAAAGACGTGAAAATCCACAAATTTTGACGTATACCTTTGCTTGGTAATTTTTTCGTTTTTCTGTACTCAATGGCACTGAAGGGACACGCAGACATGAAAATCTGCGTCCGATATACACGTCTGCGTCTCCCAAAAGGGACACGCAGACGTGAATATTGGACGCAGATTTTCCAGCAGATTTTCACCAGGAAGATAAGCGTATATGGGTGGTCTGCCCGCCTAGTTACTGATAAAGGGATTACCAGCTGGTATCTCATAGTCTTCTAAATGCAGACCCTATAAGTGTGTCTAAAGTCTCACTGTTATTGTTTTCAGCAAGAAGAGGACATTGATGCGCTTGGCAATGGAATGCTACATGTTGCAATGTACCTGTTATTCATTCACTATCATTATCATTGTTTGAGGACAATCAGATGACTAATAAAGAAGTTCTGAAACAATAACAATAACAATTGGTACATGCATGCATGTGGACTTAATTTGTTTTCATTGATTTAGTTACCAACAGCAAATAAATACGGTATGCCTACAATGATTTTTTTTGACGAAATCGTATAGAGAGAGAGAGATAAACAAAAAAAGGAGGGAAATAGAGGAGTGAGAGAAAGGGGGAAAAGAAGGTGAAGAGAGAAGGATATGTTAATAGAGAGCAGTAGAGGCTCCTAAACATAATGTCTACAATTTCAATTCAGACAAAAATCACAAAGAAATACAAACCCATTGAAATTGTTGATTTTCTTCTTCTCCCATTACCAAGCAGGCAGGCACTTACTTCTTTTTGTGCATCCTGTTGCGACTTGCCCCCCCCCCCTCCTATCCCACCCTTTTATTCTCTCTTTATTTCTTTCCATCTCTCTCTCTCTATCTCTCTCCCCTTCTCTCGATCTTTTCCTCCTTTCTCCCTCCCAATCTGTGTCTCCCCTCTCTCTCGAGTCAGTCTATCCCAATTTGTCTGCCCCTCTCTATTTCTCTCTCCCAATGCATGTGCCTTTCTCTCTCTCTTTCTCATTTCTCTCTCCCAATCTGTCTCTCCCTTTCTCTCTCCCAATCTGTGTCTCCCTCTCTCTCTCCCTCTCTCTCCTCTTCACCTTTCTCCCAATCTGTTTATCCTCTTTCTAACTCTCTCTCTCTCTTCTTTCAACGTTTCTCTCCCCCAAATCTGTCTCTCCCATTCTCTCCTTTTCTCTCTCTCTCTCTCTCTCTCTCTCGAATTTCGAATACACATAGTACAGAGAGAATAGGAAGGGACGAAGGACAGGAGAGAGAGCGAGAGAGAGAAAATCTGCGTCCAATATTCACGTCTGCGTCTCCCAAAAGCCACACGCAGACATGAATATTGGACGCAGATTTTTTTTTGTCTGCGTGTCCCTTCAGGGCCATTGAGTGCAGAAAAACGAAAAAAATTACCAAGCAAAGGTATACGTCAAATTTGTGGATTTTCACGTCTTTGACGTAAAAATCCACAAATTTGTTGCATAGGTATACGTCAAATTTGTGGATTTTCACGTCTTCGACGTAAAAATCCACAAATTTGTTGCAAAGGTATACGTCAAATTTGTGGATTTTCACGTCCTTTGACGTGAAAATCCACAAATTTGTTGCATAGGTATACGTCAAATTTTGCGTTTGCGTGTCCCTTAGGAGCCACCATAGAATTTACTTTCCCAATATAAACAACATGTGTTGGTTGAAGAATTTCTTGAGGGAAACAATTTGGCCCTTTTAGTTTGAAAAATTGGTTCATAGTAACTATGTGCTGGAGGTCAAGCCGCCTATTATCTTGCATGGGGGGGGGGGGGGGAGCTGAGATAATCAACCCCCAGTATTTTGGGTGGGGTTCAGATATCACATGAGCCGCTATGTATTTTGAGAGTGGCTAAGATGTTATTGACCCCCAGTTTTTTTTTTTTTTGTGTTTTTTGTTGGGGGGGGGGGGGGGGGTTCAGATGTTATTGAGCCTCCCTTTATAATTGGGTAGGGCCTGGATGTTATTGAGCCCCCGTCCCTGTATCTTTTAACACTTGGTCATGTTTCAGGTCAGCTTTATCGAGAACAAAAGAATTCACCCAGCGCTGCGCGCTGGCATGATTATTTGACGACAGTGTGTGCTTTGTAGAAATATGCTTTGATATAGAAGAAGGGGACTGGGGCTAAGAACCCCCTCCCCTCCACCTAGGCATAGCGATATTGAGCACCCAAAATACTGCATGTGCATATTTTTGTTTTTGGGCTTGAAATTGCCAGTCTATATAGCTACGTTTTGCGCAAATGCCCCTTTGCGGTTTCTTTATCTAAAAAAGAAATTACTTGCTCTTCACGCTCGCATTTTCATAAAAGCCTTACAATTTAAGCACGCGCTTCGCGCTCGCGCCGCAAGATGAATTGAGTACATAGGGGAATAGAAATTTTAAAATGGTTGATAAGTTCATGCCAAACTAGAATGTCAGTGGGCGCTTGTAGCTTCAATCAATAGAAAGACGCGTGGGCCAAGCGGCACCCCCCCCCCCCCCCCAAAAAAAAAAAAGTTTTTTTAATACATGTGGCGGTTTCAGAATAGGAAGCCAGGCTAGCCGGAGAGAAGAGAGAGAGAGAGAGAGAGAGAAAGACAAGAAGAAAAACAAGTCTGTGCAATGCTCTAAATGAGGAAAATATAGCCCCCCGCCCCCCCCCCCCAAAAAAAATAATAGAGACTTTATCACGGAACTTTCAAAATGTTGCCAAAGGGTGTAAAAGAAACTTATCATGGAAATTTTCCAATGGATGGGGGGGGGGGGGGGGGGGGGGGGGGGGGGTTAATTGACAATTTTCCTTAAATATTTTGTAGAAAGAAAAAAAAATGCCCCCCCCCCCCCCCCGCAGTCGTGTAAATCTTCCGAAGCCTATAAGAGTGAGTGAATAGTGGCTCCACCAAACCATGGAAGGTAAAAATAGTAATTGCATTTTATGATAGAGAGACTGTCATGGATATTTCCAAATTTTTTGTCAACGGGTTTTATTGACGATAACATCTGTAATTCGTGCATGTCACTTCTTTATTTTATTGTTGGTCGGAATTCACCAAAAGTTCTTCGCGATTCGGACGTAGCAGACGACCGTGTGTGACGTTTGCAAGAGCTTGGCTACTCGCGGTTACCATTGCTATTTTGCGTATTTTTGGACAGAAGATTTTCTAAATCGTCATGGTTTTGCCTCGCTTCTGACCAAAGCTCACATATGATGATTTGCAGAAATTTGGCAATCATGTACTATAATAAAATACCATGAGCTCAGAAACATTGGTAGGCAAGATAACGTATTGTTTTTTTTGCCCACTTTCGCATCTTTGCTTTTTCTTATTTTCTTTTATTTTTGTCCATTTGCAAATGTAGTTTTTAAAACTTTTTCTAAATTTGTCTGCTTAAATATGAATTAAAATAGTTTTAATCGACTATATTCCCAGAAGAATTCGTGACCACAATTGTGAAGATTCACGCAGAAAACAACGAAGCAATCGCGGTTTTCCATTTACACCCTTTCTGCCTCATAATGCAGGGAGTTTCGGGCACGTAAAAATAGGCACATAGTAGATACATGTAGTAGCTCCTTGCAAAACTGGAAGAGAGAGAGAGAGAGAGAGAGAGAGGGTGAGGAGAGAGAGAAGAGAGGAGAGATGTACTGTAAAGAAGTTGACATGTACCAGACCATGGAGGCAAGGTGGTATACACAGACAGTCCACTCCTCATCTCGTGTCTGCATATCGGCCGTACAATGAGTGTGGCCAGATACACAATCACACACAAAAAATAGATTCTCAGTACACGCAAAGCAAGTTCAGAACTGATCTGCAGCTCGTTTACATAAATAGCTAGTCTTGATTATTGTGCGTATAGTATTCGTCGCATGTACTGTCAGACTCATGTTATGGTTTTATACAGTCCCTATAATTGCTGTATAAATTTACGCATACCTTTTTTATATCCCCTTTTTCTTATTTGGCTGTGCTTCGATGTTGTAATTACCCATTGCTATAGATACACCGAGTTACTTATAGGCCTACCACTTTGTGCTTTCAGAATTTCGTGAAGAGAGATCAAAGTATTTGCCAAACTCGAAAGCAAACGCCTGTAAGATCGAGACTAATCCCAGGGCACTTTGAACGGGTAGCATCGAGCATCCCCCCCCCCCCCTCGCCCAACAACAACCGGCTTTCGAAAGGATTTATGGACATGAATCCCGTGCATACGTCACAGCACGTCTAACTATAAATCATAACTCTTACCTTACCGTATACCCGGACCCTAAACGTATAATGGCTTGTGGACGTAGGGACGGGATCTACGCCCATAAAGTGCTACCCCTCTCGAAATGCCGATCAGGCGCTCAAGTGTAAATGATTCCCTTTATAACCGACATTTGAAAAAAAAAAAAAAAAAAAAAATAAATAAAAAAAAAGGTATGTTCATGTCAAGTCCATAACAGAAAGGTTGTTTTATGCCGATTATACCCTTGTCCATATAGCGACCTTATGGAGGAAGAAGTACATAATTTCATCCATGCCCCAATTTATTTAGCAGGACTTGTACAATTAAGCTAGAGTTTTCAAGAATTAACACAAATTAAGATTGTATTTCTGTCTCAATTTTTTTGGCTATCAGATGCTCTGTCGACTGTGCCTTTTTCCATAGTTTTTATTTCTTTACGTAATCATGTAGGCCCTATTCAAAAAGTTTTGCGTTGATGGCTAGCTAGGGCCACACTTATAATGAACTTCCCGTCTTTTGTTTTTTCTCCTTTTTTGCGATCCTTTTGCAGCTCCTCAAAGTACTCCATCTTTACCCACACCGCTTTGTGGGTATTTTCGTATTTTTAGCTTGTTCAATCTTCTTGCAAGTTTTTTCTGCTGACACACTTCTCTTTGGTTTGACGTTAGGCATGATGAAACGCTAATATTGTGAAACTACTCGATAGTACGGTATGTAATGGCGCGGCTTTCGCTCGATCGATCTTTATCCAAAGTCAGTCCAAAGTCAGGGTGCTAAATTCACTCCCGCTTGCCAGTCACAAAACCAGCTAGCGCTGGGCGATTTCAGAGCGGCCTTACAGCCCGCTACCAGCCCGAGGAGAAGCTCACTGTGCGGTATTCTGTGCGAGAGGGAGCTATGTCGCCGCTACGAGTTCATGACGATTCCTTGGTATCGTCATCAGCGTTCAATTTTAAAATCATAGATATCTTGATAAAATACACTACCGATTGGCTTATAAACTTCAGGCAGTTCCTGTTTGACCCAAAGGTTTGAAAATTATGATAACAAACATTCGCTGGAACACTGTTTTTTTTTTTAAATCATGCACGAAGTTAACCAATGCCTTTAATAATACGCTATCTACGATGAATTTTAAATAGTCCCCTCAAGGGAGAGGGGGTTGAATAAACTGATTATTCGGAAGCGCACAAAGGGGAATTCTCAATGTTTAAAAGATCTTTTAAAAAGGATTACAACCATCTATACACACAGAATTTGGCTAACCTTGGTTTTAGTAGGTCACGACATGGCGTATATTCTTTTTGGTTTTTGGTGCTAGCCCAACAAAATAGTTTTCATCATATTCAGCCAAAGTCAATCCGGGTTGGCCAAACTGTCCTATAATCAACGGCACTAACACGGGATTGTTGTCGAGCGCCCTCTTACTATGTTCATCGCTATAGAAAAGATTAAGCTACGATTAGGTTTTCGAAAATACATATGACCAGGCACCACATAACCACGAAAATAAACACATGGTGAGATTTTAAGCTATAGCTCATCCAAAAAAAATTGTTAGAATAGTCAAATGTCAGTGTTTAGCTTTTCCTGAAAACAGTATGCTCTCTTTTATATAATTTAACATTTTGAAGCTGCATTCACTTATTACAAATGGTGCTCTTACGGTGTTCTGTGGGCTATATTTTTCTGATCTTGGATGTGTAATACAGGTTTTAATCTCTTTCTTACCCTGTCCTACTACTCTCATTTTGATATCCTATATATGTAAAAACAGAGTAAGCTGTACGTTGCGGTGATAGCTAGGCTAAACAAAAACAGGATGTGTTTTTAATATTCCCGCGCCAAGTTTGAGAACAAACTGAAAACCCCTTTTATACAAATGTATGCAGCGTTTAATACAAGTCTCCTTTTTGTCACATTTCACAATATATTCAAGATCAGAGTGCTTGAATAGACTGCACAATTTGAAAAACGCTTTTTAAAAAAGATCAGTACAGAAAAGAATGACGAAAATACTAATAGCCACGGCTCCCTGGGGAAAAAAATATTTGTAAAATCAAACGTTATTTAAAAGGAAAAAAAATAATTAAGTAGATATATAGGCCCGAATTCACAAAGCAAGGTTTGAGCTCAAACCTCCTTTTGTTTCGCCAAACCTCCTTTTGTTCTTTACAAACCAGGTTTGTAAAAAAACGCGTAAAACGCGTCATATGACGTACGAAAACCAACGTTTGTCGACAAACCTCCTTTGTGAATTCGGGCCATAGAGTCTGAACTATAACAAATAATAACAATTAATATCTATTTAAGTAGTTCATAGATAGTCTCCAAAATATTACAAAAAATAAACAAATCTTAAACCCAACACCATATTAGACTATTTGTAATAATCTTGTCCCTATTTTGATATTTTTTTAGTTCATGAAACGAGTAGTTATGTGCAATGTTGTTTTATTATTGTAAAAGCGCATTGTTATTTTCCCTCAAGAAGAAATGCGCTATAAAACCTAGGTTATTATTGTTATTATTATTAATAAATCATCAGTACTATGCCTTTTCTCTTAAAATTGTTTGAGATCTACATTTAAGGTATCACCGAATTAATTGTTCATCTTAAAAAAAAATTATAACGTAACAAGAAACCACAAAGAGAAGGAGGCGGGCGCCAAAAGAATGCTTGCGGGGGGCGAGAAACCATTTTTACATGGCCTTAGTGTGGAAGAATAGAAAAAGCAGTAGTGCCATCTGAAAAGAATACTCTTCTATTTAATAGTTCACGCATAATTGATTTCATTGTGTAGTGTAGTGAGGTAGTGATAATATCTTTTATATTGACATTCGTTTTCATAACTATTCGATTACATGACATATTTTTACATTTCTTTCGGTTTTGGGCATACAGAATAACTGGTACACAATGCCAATCTCTCTCTCTCTCTCTCTATCTCTCTCTTTCCCTCCTTCAGCCATCCATCTAGTTTTGGCATACAGAATAACTGGTACACAATGCCAATCTTTCTCTCTCTCTCTCTCTCTATCTATCTCTCTCTCTCCCTCTTTCAGTCATCCATCTAGTCATTATATTTCTCTCTCTCTCTCTCTCTCTCTTTGTCTCCCAGCCCTTCTGTCTCTCTATCTCTCTCTCCCTCAATTGATATTTTAATTTCCCTCCTATTAACACTCTTTTTTCCCTCTCGCTCTCACCCACTCATATTAAGAAGAACACTTGCTGGTGAATAGGGAATACAGAAATTAAAGAGGCTCATTAAAGCAACCATTGAACTTATATCTTTTAGGAAATCAAAGTGAACTTCAAAGGTTAACTTTGAGTAAAATATTCAGCCCTACAATATGGAAGTGTTTAATGGCAATCACATGACAGATAAATTCATCATTACCAGGCTTAATAATATGAAACAAAACTGATTTTAAACCCCGGGTCATACACACCGCCTCGCTCTCTCTCTCTCTCTCTCTCTCTCTCTTTCTCTCACTCTGTAATATTGACTGTAATATGTCAAAGGTCATCATGCAGTGAAGGTATTTGCCAGTGTGATTGGGGGCAGTGGCACCGCTGATACAAAGATCCATATCACGAACATGTGATGGGGAGTTTTGTACGGTCTATTTTAGCAGCAAAAGAAAAACCATGTAAGGGGTTGGAAATCAGCTCTGAAAAGCTTCAGCCTATTTCACAAAGCCTTTTTTCAGTGACAAATGACAAAAATCAGTGACAAATCTGCTGATGACCAATCAGAAGCAAGGATTTCAGTAGCTTATAACAAAAACTGTCATTTGTCACTGCTGACAAGTTTTGTGAAACCGCCCCCGTAGTAATTCTCAGGTAAATAAATTGATGGAAAATAGATGAATGGTAAAAACATTACTGTTAGTAAATTGCACTCCTACAACACCAATCCCCCAAAAGCTCACGAGAACAGACAATTATTATTATTATTTTTTTTTGGGGGGGGGGGGGTGGGGATGGGAGTTGTTTTCTCAAAGTGAAGGAACAACCATCCTCAAATGCAAACTTATCTTATAGAAAGCAGAAAAGCACAATGGTGAAATTTTAAATAAAATCAGACGTAAGATGAGAAAGTTGTGTATTTTTGAAAATTGTAATCAGTAAAGATATCATGAGGATTTTGAATTACCTGAATCAGTAATTTCACTGTTATGTAATGGCATGCAACTTTCCCTTTTTGCTCCAATAGACAACATTTTTAAGCATAGTTTTTTGTCTTAAAAATGTATGACTCAGGATGACTTATACAGTAATGGTATGCTATCCATAATTTATGTTGAGTAGTGCCGGAGGGAGAAAGGGGTTAGGAGAAAAACAGAAATTAATTGTATTTTTGTACATAAAAAACGAGAGAGTAGTCTGTGCATATGTAAGAATCCACGGACCAAATTGCCAATTTGAGATTTGCATAGAAATAGTGATCTCATATTTCAAACACTTATAACTTTCATATCATTGGCCATATTTGTATAAAGCTTCTGTTATTCTGGTTCACCTATTTTTTGTTTTCCTAAAAGATTAACTCATTACAAATGGTTGGATCACTTTAATTGCATCCTAAAGACGCAGAGCTTTGATTGACGACCCCCAGCAGCTCGTAGTTTTGCATCACAATCAGATCGATCATGGTTTAAAATTTTGAGTAAAGTAGAGGTTTCAAATTTGAAACCCCTAACGTGTCTGTATTCTGCATAGTCTTTAATATATAGACCGGTAGTGGTAAAATTGCGGTTCAAGGGTTTGGGTGCAAAATATCCATTCAATATTGTTTAAATATGGCCTTCAGAGGTTTAGATGGCAATACTTCAACCTAAATTCGCAAAAAAGCAGAAATATATGCCCAAGTGTTCAATGTTGAAGTGCATTCGCGATATCTATCCAGGCCGGATCGATTTGAAAATTTACCAAATATATCAATTAGTAGATGGTTTCTCGGCAAAGTTTGTATCATCACGTATTAGTCAAAACATATTTGTTCACATGATTGGTAATAAGAGCTTCCATTTAATTTTTTGAGAGGGAGGCGTTTCCAAAACTGGTCTATACCTTTTACAGCATAACCTCAAAGTTAAAAAGCACAGATTCTTGTGTGGCTACAAGATCGCCCACAAGACCGAAGGCCCACCAGACTGAGGGCCCACCGAACCAACATATCGGTCTGATTTGGCCTCAAACAACTTTTTGGTAGAGCAGTTGTCTCGTAATCCAGCGACCAATTCGCACACACACAATGTATGGTATCCGCGCTCGCTCAAACCAGAGTTTAACACGTGAACCAATGGGTATTTCAGCAAGATTGAACTATTTTCCAGGTAACTGGAATTTTGCCGGGATTTTACTGATTTACTCTAGAACTATTACATAGGTTTGGCTAAAACCATGTCTGCAATTTCAACCAATCAGATGGCCGGATTTCTTAAGTGAGATATATAATGCCCTTTGGTAAGACATTAATCCTCAATACCAGGTCCCTCGGAGAAGGCGTAAAGCCGCCGGTCCTCTGGTTGCTTACTAGCAAGCACACACCTACTTCCTTAGCAGTCGGGTATTAACAACCACCACTACTTTAAAACCAAGTCGATGCGCTAGTGCCCTTCGGTAAAGCATTAATCCTCAATACCAGGTCCCTCAGAGAGGACGTAAAGCCGTTAGTCCTCTGGTTGCTTACTAACAAGCACACAGCTGCTCCCTTGGCAGTCAGGTAAAATAACCACCACTACTTTGTGATGGAGTTGCAAAGTGGATGATGAGAGGTGGCATGAGGATACTGCATACTGTGTAACGGTGTTGATAGGAATGGTGCTCAGGTGATACCGGATCGCATCACCTCCGGGTATTAGAGAGGTGATGAAATGGGCTTGGGAGATGATGTCTTAATATTATTAGGATGAGAAAGAGGAGGGAGGGTGGGAGGGAGAGAATTGGGGAGAGGGGAGAGGAAACACAGAGAGGAGGGAGAGAGTGAGAGGAGGGAAGAGAGAGAGAGAGGAGGGAAAGGGAGAGGAGAGAGAGCGAGAGAGAGGAAGAAGAGGAGGGATAGAGAGAGAAGAGAGGAGGAAGAGGAGAGAAAGAGGGAGGAGAGGGAGGGAGGGAGGTAGAGGGAAGGGAGAGAGGTAGAGGAGGGAGAGAGAGGAGGAGGGAGAGAATTTGGCAGAGCGAGAGATGAGAGGGAGAGGAAAGACAGAGATGAGGGAGAGAGAGAGAGAGAGAGGAGGGAGAGATAATTAGGCAGAGTGAGAAGAGAGAGATGGAGAGAGTTGGGCAGAGCAATGAGAGAGAGAGATAGATGGGGAGGGGGGGGGGGGACGGAATACCAATACCGGTAGTTGATGATGAGAGGAAGAACTTAAAGAATGTGATGAGAGGGAAATGATGATGGGAGGATAAATGTCGAGTGATGTTGTCTCATCGAGGACTCTGAGGAGGCTTATCAATATAAATCATATGAGTTTATAAAATGCAAGTGATGAAACCAAGTATCTGTATCCGTGGAGGCCGTGTTGCTATGGATGCAAGCTTGGCCATGATTTACAGAATGTTCAAACTTCACAAAGCCTTTGAAATGCTCTCTTGAATTTATTTTTCTAACTTATTAACAGCGATGATTAATAGTTATGAAACGTAGCGGTGATGATGTTGGTCATTATAATGGTGATGTTGGTTGAGAATTGAGAGGATGATGGCAGCAATGTCGATGTGTGTGCTGATGTTGATAATGGCGGATATGGTGGTGATGTTGTTGATGATTATGGTGATGATTATGATGGTGATGATGAGGAGTAGGAGTATGATTATCAAGAAATATCTGACTCCATTAATAAACCCTGTATCAAGAATGTTGTTTCCTAGAACCTAATTGCTCCACACAAGCCCACACTAGCAATGATAGGAATTCATAGACAGACAAAAATAGCCCAGTGGCTTTTTGTTAATGACCCTTTCATGGCCAACAACTAGTCTACAGAACAGACTCCTCAAATTGGCAACAATTAATTTCCACTCTCTCATGCAAATAAAAATGTATATCGAATGAAATGGTGTAAAGGAAACATTTAACCAAAAACAACAAAGAAATCGCCAATTTGTACACAAAAATAGTGATAATAAATTTCACTCTGCGAGTCTGCGTTGCCAATTTAGAGGTTTCCATGATCATATTAAGGATATATTGACTGCTTTGAGAGGCATAGTGGTTTCTATAGGGTCAAGGGCAACTCACAATCTGCTATGACCCCAAGGCGCTTGCGCCGCGGGGTCATAGCAGATTGTGAGTTTCCCGAGACCCTATAGAAACAACTATGCCTCGAATATTAAAAGCAGTCAATATATATTTTATATAACGAAGAAAAGGAAAATGTTGACTCACCCATTTAGGTTTCCATCTCTTTGAAGTCATGAATATTAACACCAACAATAACTTGTGTAGCCTAGATCTAGACCGTTAAGTTAGACCTAGTCTACAGTATGAAATCCAACAAGCTGTGCTCCAGTAGAACAGGGAATACCAAACACGTTTACACGAACAGTAACTTTTGTACATGATGATATCACCAACAAGCTGTGCTCCAGTAGAACAGTAGAACATGAACAGTAACTTTATAAATTCACAAATTCGCAACATATTTACAGTACTAGTAGACCTACACAAAATGGCGATCGGTCCTCTGCGCTGGTGGATTCGTCGCCTGAATGCAGCGACCAAAATCGAATTGCACTCAAACACCGATACGGTATCGCGCATCAGTCATCGCACAAAAGAAACTTATAACACGTAAACCAAAATGGGGATCGATCGCAGCAAAATGACGTCACGTTTCACAGCCATGGAAAGCGTGCTATGAAAAATGGATATAAACCGGTAGAGCCGGGAAAAATTACTATGAATTTCAATTAGCGGGCATGGTTAAGAACATGACTGCATTTTCAACCAATCAGAAGACAGGATTAGTAAAGAATCTTAAAATGAGGTATATAATTGATTATATAGCTCTTATTCATGAATGGCACAATGTAGAGTGTAGAGAAAAGGAGTCCTGGGGCCTGTTTCATAAAATTTGTTCTCTATAGTAACTGCTGAATTTCTATGACAAATTTGCTTTCAGCCAATCAGATGCCATGATTTCAGTAGCTTATAACAGTAGCTTTTAACTTGTTATTGATATCAAGTTTTATGAAACAGGGCCCAGTATCCCAGTGATTTATGCACTTTCTGGTTGTTTAGAATTACAATTCAGAGCATTCTGGATCAAAAGATAATAAAACATCACTATAAGGTGACACTGAAATGATATAGGTTAAATACCTCCAAATACGGAGAATTAGAAAAAGGAATAATGGGGCAGTGAAGGGAAGCTGAGAAGAATTGTACTTCAAAATTGTATAACTTTCTTCTTTTGTGCATCCGTCTCTCAAGACTCGTGTTTATCCTGTCACCTATCTTGACCGATCATGGCTCAAATAGATGACCAAAATATTTGCAATTTTCTTGAAGCTAGCTTGAGTGATATCAGTGACAGCATTGAAAATATTTCTTTAAGATGTAATTATTCTACAGAACAACAGTTCTTTGAGTCAGTTAAAAATGCCACAGATAAAGAGCTCTCCCTTCTTCATTTTAATATCCGCAGCATGAGTAGAAATTTTGAACATGTGACATCATTTGTGAACAAAATCAGCTCAGGCTTAACTGCCATTGGTGTCACTGAAACTTGGTTCACCAGTGAAAATGATGCAAATTTGTTTGTTATTCCAGGTTATAACTTGTTAAGCAATAGTAGAGTAGGCAGACGTGGTGGTGGTGTTGCCCTTTATGTCCCATCTGGGCTCGATTATCGAGTATGTCACGAACTTAATGTCATGACTGAAAATCTAGAAGCTTTATTTGTTGAAGTGTTTATTTCTGGTAAAAATAATATCGTGATTGGAGTCGTGTACAGACCTCCCAATGGTATTTTGAACATTTTTTTGGACGAAATGCAGAGAGCTTTGGAAAACCAGTCACTTAATGGTAAATCCTTATTTTTGGTTGGAGATTTTAATATAAATCTTTTACAGCATAATGTTGATGCTCATGTTGATGATTTCCTGAATTTATTGTTGTCGTTTTCTTTGTTGCCCTTGATAACAAAACCAACAAGAGTAACTGAAACATCTGCTACTCTAATTGACAATATCTTTAGTAACTTGCAACCTTTTCCTTTATCTACTATTGTAGTGTCAGACTTGTCTGACCATTTTCCTGTGTATACTACAATTCCTTTGGGAAAAAACCCTGTAGTCACCCAAAAGAATATTTATGTTAGAAGAAACACCCCAGAAAATATTAATCAATTTAGAGAGGCATTATTGGCGACAAACTGGAGTGATGTTCTTTTGAATCAGTGTGATGAGAGTGCCTTCGATATTTTCATGAATAGGTTTCTATCGCTGTATGATGCTAATATTCCAGTAGTAAAGAGTAAAAACAACCGTAGAAAAACCCCACGTTTGCCGTGGTTCACCAATGCTATGCTGAAATCAATAAATAAGAAAAATGAGCTGTTTTATAAGTATAGGAAAGCAGGGACGGAAGCTCTAAAAAGGAAATATTCCGTTTACAGAAATACTCTGACTTCTCAACTGCGTGCAGCCAAAAAACAATACTATTTTGCACAGTTTCAAGCAACTTACAATAATATCAAGGGCACGTGGAAGGTGATAAGAAATGTATTTCAAAAAACATCTAAAGTAACAAGTATAATACAAATGAATATAGATGACCAAATGGTTGAAGATAAAAATATTATAGTGGAAAAGTTTAATGAATATTTTTGTAATATTGGTCCAAATCTGAAAAAAAATATTCCAAACAGTCAAACTGATTTTCATGATTACTTAGGAGAACGTAACATGCAAAGTTTATTTCTGGTGCCCACAAATGACGAAGAATTGCTTGGTATTGTTAAAGCCCTCAAGAACAAGAAAAGTCCTGGGTATGATCATATTGGGAACGAACTTATTAAGCAAGTTATTGTCGGTATCCTTCAACCACTAGTTCATATTTTTAATTTGTCTATGTCAAGCGGAGTTGTACCGATAAACATGAAGATCGCAAAAGTTGTACCAATTTTTAAAAAAGGTGACTCTCAATTACTGACAAATTATCGTCCGATTTCTTTGTTAACGTGTTTTTCAAAAATTCTGGAAAAAATTATTTATGTAAGAACTATAACATTTGTAAACAAAACATGTGTCTTCAGTAATTATCAGTTTGGTTTTCGGGAGAAGCATACAACAACACATGCAATTTTACACCTTATAGATAAACTTGCTTCTGCCTTAGATAGTCGCTTACACACCATCGGTACATTTTTAGACTTTTCCAAGGCCTTTGATACTGTAGACCATGAAATTCTCTTAAGTAAATTATGTCATTATGGTGTCAGGGGAGTCGCCTTGGATTGGTTTAGAAGTTATCTTACTGATAGAAAGCAATATGTGTCCTTAAATGGTATTGACTCTTGCCCCCAAAAAGTAACATGTGGCGTTCCCCAGGGCTCCATTTTGGGACCACTTTTATTCATCTTGTATATTAATGATTTTCAACGCTCATCAAGTGTATTATCATTCATATTTTTTGCTGATGACTCAAGTGTATTTTTTTCTCATAAATGCCCACAAATATTGTTGAATACTGTTAATGAAGAGTTTCGAAAAGTAATGAAGTGGATTAATGCTAATAAGTTATCCTTGAATCTTCAGAAAACTAATTATATACTGTTCAGTAATTCAGTTAATATTTTGCCGGGCGAAGTGGCATTTAATAATAACCCAATTGAGAGAGTAACTTCAACAAAATTTCTTGGGATATACATAGATGAGAAACTGAATTGGAAAACTCATGTGGACAAATTAACTAAAGTGGTGTCAAAAAATACTGGAGTTATTTATAAGTTGAGATCATGTATACCTCAGGAAGTATTGTTCATTTTGTACTCTACTCTTATTTTATCATATATTAATTATGGTATGTTGGCATGGGGCAAATCATTCAAAACTCAAATCCACAGGCTCTTTGTTGTGCAGAAGCGGGTTATTAGAATAATTTGTAAAGCGAATTATCGTGCACATACAAATCTACTTTATTATGAAAACGGTATTCTAAAACTTGAAGATCTCTATTCAATGCAACTTGGAACGCTCATGTTTAGCATTCACTCTGGTGACCTCCCTCCTGCCCTTGCTCAAATCTTTAGAAGAAATAACCAAATTCACAGCTATAATACTAGACAGGCTTCTGCTCTCCATTTACCATATGCAAGGACAACATTCACTCTGAATACTCTAATGTCCACTGGCCCCAGGTTCTGGAATTCACTTGATACTACTATAACAAATGCTTCAAGTATCTCAGTTTTTAAACGTAGACTTAAGTCATATTTACTTCACAAGTATGTCGATGACACATGAATGTGTTATCAAGCTTCATTTTTCGTGTACTGTAGCATGTTAAACTCTACTCTCGATCTATTTTTTGTTATTTCTTGACTTTGACATAATCCCCTTTTATATCCCTTTTCTTTTTTCTTCTTCTTTCTCATCTGTACATATACCATATATTCCTACTTGTAGTTCTTGACCTCTGCACTCAGAGAGCAATAACTCATCAATGTCTCGACTTGGTGTCAGCTTGGGTTTGTCCATATTAGATCGCCCTCCCATGGGTGGGTTGATTTTTGCTCATATGATACATTTTTTTCACACACACGGTGAGTTTGTTAGCTCACCCGGTGTGATGGGGATGTGCGCATCTTCAAGTATACTTGTTGTAGTCATCCATGCTGTGGTCGATGCATCGTTGGGTAGTTGTTCTCTGAGAGTATTTTGTAAATAGTTTTATATATTCCATATTTGTTGTTGTATTCATGAATCAGTTATCTTTGTCACATCATATGAGGGGGCCTTAACTTAACAAGCTGTGCTTCAACCAAGGTCTCCTCGTCTTTCTCTATTCTACATTGTACTGTTATTGTACTATTATGATTATACTCTATTATATTTTGTCACATGTGTTTTCTGGAAGACAAATAAAACTTGAACTTGAACTAAAACTTGAACTTGAAGATGCTACCCAGATTGCTAGGAATCTAGACTACTAGGAATCTTTAACTGACTTATCCATCTCATTTTCTAATTCTATTAAAGAAACTTATTGTGAGGGTGGACTTTCCCTTTATTTGAAGGGGGATGAGAGGAATACAAGAGAAAGGGAGGGAGCAAAAGAGAGAGATAGAGAGAGAGTGACGGGAGGGGTACAGAACAGAGAAAGAGAGATCTAGAGAGAAAGGTTAGAGATAAGAAGAAGAGAGAGAGAGAGAGAGGTTAGAGACTTGAAAGAGGAGAGACATAGAAGGGAAGGAGAGAAAGAGAAAGAGAGAGAGAGAGAGAGAGCGAGAGAGGGGAGGGGTACAGAGCAGACAAAGAGAGAGAGAGTGAGAGGAAGGGGGGCGGGGGAGATAGGGAAGAGAAAGAGAGATAGAGATAGAGATTTATAAAAAAAACCTTTCAGAGAAATACAAAGATAGGTCTATGACTCATCATTAGAGTAAGGATTTTCAATCAGGGACCCGTTTCACAAAGCCTTTTTCAATGAAAAATGACAAAAATCAGTGAACAAATCTGCTGATAACCAATCAGAAGCAAGGATTTCAGTAGCTTATAACAAAAACTGTCATTTGTCACTGATGACAAGTTTTGTGAAACACCCCCCAGATGCTTTCCATCTTCTAACAATCCCATCGTATGAATGCATGCAGACAAAGCAACATTTCCAGATTCCATGCGCAAGAAGCTATCAAGAGAGCCATGCCCCATTCAGATTGCAACAGAGGGTGCGTTTATCATCCCTTTTCTGGCATAGAATCCGCCTTTTGAAACGTGTTTCAGGCTAATTTGCATGGTGATAAACGCAAGCCTGTTTTTCAAACATCTTTAGATATGGTATATTGGAATTTGAAACGCTGAAAAAGTGTGTTTTGAATGTGAGAATGAGCCAGAATCACGTTTGTTGGAGATGATTAATGCAAAGCTGTTTTGAAACGCACATACATATTGGACCTTCCCAGGCTTCAGAGAAATAGCATGCGCCGAATGCTGTGCCCTAGTTGACCTCCGAGCAACTGTCTGCTTCCCGGGTCAAACGGCGCATAGAGTTGCGCAGAGACAAGGCCTTTATTTTGAATCGTGACGAGTTGATAATCGCGACATCCCTCAAATCACGTTCGTATAGTGGGTTTTGGATGTGTATCTATATAAATGCTGTTTCTGAGTGGCAAAAGCTGATTTTAAACGTACCCAGAGTATGACAAAGCAATTTGTTAACTAATAATTTGTTTATAGTCTGATCAAGTATATACCGAAATGAAACGTATGTGTCAACGCTGTTTCAAACTAAAAGTCTGAATTTGTATTGTGCGAAATTGGGTGTGGCTTGTTTTGAGCATGCGTTTCTGATTGGCCAGCTGTCATGTCAATCTGCCTCATCAAAACTATTTCCTTTGCACGATGTTTCCTTATGCGATGCCCCTTTTGTGTAAGCCCCTTCTGCTGTATGATGTTTCTAATTTTGTATAACTTGCCTGCAGTCTGAATGGCCCAGTAGACTATGGTAGCATCCGCACCCACCCCTAGAGGCTTGTTCAGATGTGCCGTAGTAAACCACCGCAAGGAAAGCGGCCTGTTTTTATTATGTGTAAATGAATGGCACCTGCGGGCAATGAAGGACTTGTAAGATATCACTGTAAGATATAATGTGAAGTGTATATTTCTTAACATCATGTTTCAACGATATAAAAACACTGAGGGTTTTACCGCTTCGTATCTGAACGAGCCCCTATCACATGACCTTATGCAATGCATTGTCTGGCTGTCTGCTGGAAGAGCAATCGTTTGCTGCCAGACACAAAGACATCTCCTGAGCGTGCTCCATACGATCGCTGCTCCAGTCAAGTAAAAGTCATTGAACAGCATCATTGCCATCCTGAGCTCAATATACTCCAAACCATTGAGGAGCATCAAATCCATTGTCATCGTACTATTGTGCCCATCCTCCGATCATCACCCTCTCATCGTCACCCTCGCATCATCACCCTCACCGCTAAAAGGACTTCATAGGCAAAGCCAGTGACATAGACATTGAATGGGGGCAAAGCCATCCTTTTCATGCTTTTGTGCGCAGCCTGAAATCCTCTAACAGCACTGAAACGATTTTCTTCCTACTGTTGTGCTCAGCGCTCAACCTCAATTACTCAAACAGCATCATGATTATCATAATAATAATAATGATATGATAATAGCCATTTGTATTGGGCCATCTGCCTAGGACTTCCATTACGAGGCACACAAGGGAAAACAGATAGGAAATAAGAGTCTCAATAAGTGTAATATCCTTGTGTCGACCATTGCTAATAAAAAAGGTAGGATTTCAACATTGAGTTGAATCTCGCTTATGATGTCATATAACTTGTTCCACCGAAAGTTAGCTGTAGCCAAGAAAGCTCTCTCACCAAAGGCGCCACAAGTCATTGTCTCCATTCTACAAACTATTGTGCTCGCCCTAACAAAGGCTTGTCTTCATCAGCTTGAGTTTGCCAAATAACCAGCTGTTTTAACTATCCAGATCGCAAATTAACCAGTTAATTTCCGTCTTCATCGGCTCACAGTTGCAATTAGCAGGATATTTAGTCGAGAAAATATCCTGAGAAATCTTGGTCTTGTTTCCAAAATATACCGCTATTCGGGAAATAGCGGGCTAATTTGCGCCCGTCCGAGCTAGTTTGTGCCGAGCATATCGGTCTGGTGAAGTCGCAATTTCGAGGTTCGGGATGATATCCCAAGTCTGAAAATAGCAGGTAATTTGGCGAACTCGAGCTGATGAGGACAGGGCCTAAAGAAACTATTTCGTCTCTTGATTCTTATCTGACATTCTAATGAAAGCAGTACTAGTAGTTCAGGGACCTGTTTCACAAAGCCTCTTTTCAATGACAAATAACAAAAATCAGTGACAAATCTGCTGATAACCAATCAGAAGCAAGGATTTCTGTGCTTATAAGACAAATTGTCATTTGTCACTGATGACAAGTTTTGTGAACCCCCCCCCCCGAATGTCCCTCGATTCTCTGCCGCATGCATCCAGTAAATGCTATCTTTTACCAGTGCAGTGCATGTTCATCTCCTTCTCTGCATTTGACTTTTCATTTTCTCACCTTCGAAACCAAATTTGCTCTTAACCAATCAAATACCAAGATTTCAGTAGCTTACCGGTATAACAGTTATTGTTAGTTGCTACTGATAACAAGTTTCCGATAACAAGGTTTATGAAATAGGGCCCAGAAATATTTTAAGAGGATCGATATATTGAGTTGTGTGATTCAGTTGTGTGCAATTCACGCACATGTTAAGCATAGGTCGGTTTAATCATTATTTCTCTTTGTTAATTTTTAGTTTTATGTTTACTAAATGAAATCTATTCTTCTTTTCATTCTTCAGATTTGGCCGACAACACAGATTCCATCAACGCAGACAGAAGGTATGTATAATGAGCAAAAGTACATGTACATAGCAGTATAATATCTCCTTTTAGGGTGCGTTCAAGCGATTTTTAGCATCTTTTTACGGCGTTTCATATTTGCGTTTTGAAACACGTTTATTTTTACGACCGACGAAAAATCGCTTGAACGCAACCGTATTTTGAACTAAACGTCTTTGAAAACCTCATTCTATGGTGAAAAAGTGTCGCTTGATATCTAGATTTAATCTACTACATCAAATGTTTTGTCTAGAAATTTTGAAATATAATGAAACCCACTCTTTTGACTTGTTGCTTTGTTTCCCTTAGAATTGATTTCCAATTGAAACCTAAAACAAGCTGTCTAGCATTCCACCTTTTCCTGTCTCCCTTGATCGGTCTGTATACACAGGTTATACTCTAGGTGTGGTATTCTCCAAAGCGGACTATCTTTAGTCGATGATATAATCCTCCAACTAAGTATGGAATGCCAAGTGTCCATATGAATATATTTTTGAATATTTGAATCTGTCACTAAATTGAAATAAAATGTAATAACATAATTATTAAACAACAATATAACTATAAAATAGTTATGTTATCATGGTGATTTAGGGACATATCAAATTATTCAAAAATATATTCAAATGGACACTTGGCATTCTATACTTAGTCAGAGGATTAAAGTTAAACCATGGACTAAAGTTAGTCCGCTTTCGAGAATACCACCCTAGGCCTATTAGTAAAATTCAGTTATACAGGTCACGCAGGAGCTGAAAAACTGTTTATCACTCTCATTCTGTATGTTTACATTTATGTATGGATACCGGTAGTCTGGTACCGCTCTTTGAATTCTGGAAGGAGATATAGGTGATGCCTCAGTGGTCGTGGAATCACATCAGATTCAATACTTCTGTCAAAACCAATTTCCCTTCAATTCTTCTGATGAAGCTCCTGGTTGATATGAGAGCTAATCCCCTTAGGTGATAGTTATTAGAAAAATGATCATGATTGCATTGATGCGTGTTATCAAAATACTGGATAATGGGATTGATATGTCAGGTATCATTATGCTTGCTCTTCTAATCTGGTGGGGAGCTCATATTAGCTCGGTATTTTGTCGTTGAAAGGCTTCTGTCCTTTTGAATTGTAGTCGTACCCTTTTATAGCTTATCAACGCTGCCGAATATCGTCCAAGATATCAAGAGTGGTTTGCAGAGAGAGTGCGGCTGTTCTCACTTCTCGACTATTGGACATCGCAAAGAGCATCCCATTTATCTGAGCAGCTCAGTCTATTAAAGAAGTATGTATTTGTAATTTTGTACATCTGATTTCTGAAGTGTGATCTATTGGATACATCTTTGGACTGTGGATCACTTGTTTCTTGCTTCCTGCTGAGTCCCGCTGCGGCACTTGTGTCCTTTAGCAAGACATTAATCTTCATTTGCCACTCTCCACCCAGGTGTTAAATGGTTACTGGTAGGAAGGAATTCCTTGAATGCTGTGAACACCCAAATTGGTAGCCTAGCAGAGCCACGGTATTATTGGAGCACCTTGAGCACCTTGCAGGGTGGATATGTGTGCTACACAAATATCCAATTTTATTTTCATTATTTATATTATCATTCAGCAAAACAGGATAAAGTCTGTATTTTTTTCCTGAAAGACTTTGCTTTAAAGCCAGTCTGTACTAGTTTGGTCAGGAGGGATAAGACCACACAGCGTGGTCACTGACAGGTGGCTATCTCATCAACTCAGCTCTCAACTAACATAAGAAAAAGAGGATCATGGAGGACCAACGGGCATCGCTTAGGTATTGTTTGCTATATAGAGGGAGCAAGTAGCTAGAAGTAGTACAGTGGGGCTATAACAAACAGCACCAAATCCAACTTTATACTATACTCTATGGTTCTACTGTCCATGTGTTTTCCTAATGAGTCTCGTTGTGCCCAGTATAGCTCCCTTCTGCAGGTCGTACAGGTATTGATTCTTGAAAATCTTTGCGACGAGACTTTCAATTCCCTTCTTCACTATGCTTGTGTTTTTTTCGATGATTATTGGAGTCACCTCTGCTTTGTCGTTCCACATTCTTTCTTGATCCTTGGATCTTTGTGTTTGAACCGTTGTCTTTTTACTTGACTGCAGGGAAAAATGTATTCAAAAAATTTCAGGCTACTTTTTAACCTTGCTTGGATGAAAATAACACTCTCTAATTTGTTTAGCATTGAATTCTATGCAAATTTTTTCAGGCTCTTTTATGACTTTCTGGGGTTCTTTTTGGCATTTCGGGGGCTAATTCGCCCCGAGCCCCCGTGTATTTTTTTTCACTGCTAGAAACCGATAGATTCAGAACTGAAGATGCATGTTGTTCACACTTCATTTGCTGTCTTTCCTAGCTCACCCCTTGGTTGCTCGTTTGCCACACATATTTCTTATTATCGAAGGCATACCGTGCTAAAAATTCCTAATTCTTATTTTCAAATGTTGGCAGGTATGTTTGTATATCTATGCAAAAAATTAAAGCAACAACATCAATCGAGGTCTAGTGCAGTGCTTGTTTTAGTATGACTTCATTTCTTTTATTTGCTTCATCTATTAAAGCTGACAAATATTTATATTTTACATTCTCTCTATTTCAGTATGGAAGGGAGTACTATAGAATCACCAAGACTAGTTGAAGCTCCCATCTCAGCATCACACAACCAGTCAGAGGAGAGTGCCCCGCCCAGTGTAGTCCGGTCCTCAGATAGGCCCGAGGAGGCCATGCAGGTCGAAGGTGGCACAGGTTCAGTCAAGTCCAGGTTTGAAAGTGGAGACTTCCAAAACAACTCCACGACCACCGCCAAGTCCATCAATATCTACGATGCGCCCGAGCAGAAGGGCGTGTCGGAGAGCGTCCCCGTCCGCAAGGAGGACATCTTCCACTCGGGCGAGGCGCAGGAGGAGGTAAAGGCACCCTCAGCCGGGATCGGGAAGTTCAAGAATATGTTTGAGGTCGGCGGCGTGACCAACCTAGAGGTCAAGTCCAGTCGAGATCCCGTCAGTGTTGGGTCCCTGAGTGAATATGAGAACACCAACCAAGGTCACGTGGCCGAGAGCACGCCGGTGTTCAGGGATGATGTCATCAGGAGTTCGGATTCATCTGCTGACCCGGGGATCAAGAGGGGCTTCTCAAAGTCCCTCAAGAACCGCTTTGAGACGGAGAGGATTTCAAACATTGAAGAGAAGCCGAGGGAAAAGATTGACATCAGTTCGTCAGAAGAAAAGAGAGTTTACCAACCACCTGAGAAGCCAAAGCGCGAGGACGTCGTCAACGCAGAAAATAATACTGAGGATCCCGGGATCAAGTTGGGTAAAGATTTAGTTTAACTTTTTAAATTTAATTTTCTTAATTTGGCTTCTTTGTTCTGTTGGGTATTCAGGTTACACAAACTCTTGTGAATCATCGAGCCTAAATTCCCAAAGGGTCGGTGTAACGTTTGAGAAAACGCCCTTCTTATCGCCAAACAGAGACCACTATTACGAACGGGGGGGGGGGGGGGTGTGTTTCACAGATAGTTTATCCAAACTTCCTGTCTCCAGTGAGCAGTCTTTAAACGCAAGTTTTACTGTACATGTGTATCTCTGTGGAAAACGCAAAATTTGGTTTCGATTCCGATCATAAATATCTTGATAATCAGACAGGCGATCGGCTTGTAAAAGTCATGGGATTCCTGACTGACCTAAAGGTTAATAATTATGATTGCAGCATGAGCTAAATCCAGGATTTTGTTTCAGAATCTGAGACAAAGTTACCGGATCCCTTTAACAGGAACCTACAAAAACAAATACCTTTCTCCACCAGCATGAAAACCTATGTCAGGGACTACACTTACCATTCTATACCATTGTATATCTCTGTGGGGAGTGGGTTGCGGGTTTACCCACTTCTTCAGGACGTTAGGACCCTGCCAGACACGAGCCCTGATCTGAACCAGCTCGGGCTTTGGACACTCGGTATGGGTCCCTATCAAGGGTTACGGATCCCCCGTTGCCCTTGGGTCACCTAGCTGCATAGAAGAGGCAACTTTCTGGAGCCCGTACTGTTGCCATTATAGGACTCTGGACCACTTTAGATGATCTGTAGACTTAACCCTTTTCTTACGGGAACCTGGTGGTCCCTGTGTTAATGCTATGGGAACTTTAAATTTCAGTAGTCAACAGGTTAAAAGGGTGGAGCCTGTCCAGCACAACCTGGGGGGCGTTTCACAAAACTTGTCATCAGTGACAAATGACAGATTTTGTTATAAGCTACTGAAATCCTTGCTTCTGATTGGTTATCAGCAGATTTGTCACTGATTTTTGTCATTTGTCATTGGAAAAAGGCTTTGTGAAACAGGTCCCTGTACTCCACCCTGAAACTAAGTGCGCAGGCAGGAACATTTACTTTCAATTTTCAAACTAACTGGAACTGCATGTCTGTTTTGTTCCCCATCCATCCATGTAGGTCAGGCACGGTCTCTGCGTAGCCTCTTCGAAAAGGGCAACGTTAGCAACGTGGTGGAGAAACCCCGCGTTACTCTGGAACGCAATCCCCGCTCTCTGGAGGACTACAGCATGCAGGACCAGGTATCTGAGAGCACACCCACAAGGAAAGAAGACGTCGTCAGCTCATCAACACCGTTGGACGAGCCTGTGAGGTCGGCGGAGAGTACAAGGTCGTTGAAGCAGAGGTGGGAGTCAGGTCAGGTCGAGAGAGTCCCGGAGAAGCCAAAGCCATCGCTCGAGAGGACACCACAGTCACTGGATAGTTATAGTATGACGGTAAGCAACACTGAATAGGGGACCCATCAAGTTCGTTGGTTGGTTCGTTTAAAGGTCATCTGTACTAGTTTGGCCAGAAGGGATTAGACCACACAGCAAGGTCACTGACAGGTGGCCATCTCATCAATTCAGCTCTCAAATAACATAAGAAATAGAGGATCATGGGGGACCAACAGGCACCGTTTGGGGAAGTTTTCTATATAGAGGGAGCAAGTAGCTACAAGTAGGACAGTGGGGCTTTAAAAGGGGAAGTTCAAGAGGAGGTGACGTGTTGCTATAACACACGTTCATAATTCCAAAGTTTTGTTATTCTGTAGGTTTGCGATTCGGAAGGTTTGTTACTCTAAGGTTCAAAATTCTGAATGTTTGTATTTCCGAAAATGGCTGTATAATTCTGCAAATAAAAAAGAGATAACAATTCTGAAAAGGACATAGAATCCTGTATCGTTTTTTTAATAACGCACCTTCGGAAGAACAAACCCGTTTTGTTTCAGAGTGATGAACCTCCATATATTTCATTTTTGGAATTATTACCCCCCTGGTATGAGAACTTTTGTAAACACGAGGAACCTTCCACCAGAATGAAAGCTCAAATTCATTAATTTGCTGAATTACCTTGAAGTCTTATTCTCATCACAACATTATATTAAAGAAGCAGAAGCAAACTCTAATGGCATGAAAACAAGGGGAGCACAACTCGGGGGAAAAAAATACATGGGGGCTCGGGGCGAATTAGCCCCCGAAAGTAAAAAAAGACCCCCAAAAATTTGCATAGAGTTCAATGCAAAACAATTAAAGAGTGTTATTTTGTATGCAAGCAGGCTTGAAAAGTAGCCCCCGAAATGTTTTTATTAATTTTTTCCCTGGCACAACTGTTGATAATGTCAGTCAATTAAATGTTGACATTTGCCATATCAGAGAAACAGGTTTGATATTGCATGTACATAGCCTAATCAAGCCCTAATAACAAAGGTGTATTGTTTGTATAACAATTTTCCGCATTTTGCATTCAGTGTATTTTTTAGGGGGGGGGGGGGGGCCTTTACATTTCGCAACGCTGCCTATGCACGCAACTCGTTCCTTTTCATTCAGAACATTATAAAGTCTTTACCTCCAGGAAGTGTTTCACAAAGATCCTAAGTGGAACTTAACTCTAAGTTGGACTTAAACATTATGGAGAGCCATTTGTAGCCTTAAAATAAAATATATTCAAAACTGAAAATCCATGTATTTTAGACTTTTTATAAATTCCACATCAAGATCATAAAATCTCCTTGAAATAGAAAATATAAATGATTGGAATCAACATTTTATGCCGTATAAAATAACTTTATAATACTTTATTAATATTTTTGAAGATGCTAACGGCTTTCCATAATTGTTAAGTCTAACTTAGATATAAGTTCAACTTAAAATCTTTGTGAAACACCCCCCAGTATTTTCTCCTTGATAAATGATTTGAAGCCTTATGAAATAATTTTTACAAAATATTTTCAAAGATGCTAACAGCTTTTCATAATTGTTAAGTTTAACTTAGATATAAGTTCAACTTAGAATCTTTGTGAAACACCCCCAGTATTTTGTGTATCTTTTCACTTTTGTTCTTCACTTTAGATGGTTGTTTCTGAGAACACGCCTGAAGATAGAAAAGACATCGTCAAATCCTCGGCCAGCAGTGATGACTATCTAACATCAAGAGGTGATTCTTGTTTCATTGGTCTAACAACAAACCAGTTGTGCAAAATGATGTTCCTATGTTCTCTTAGTCCAACAGCCAAATTGGTCCTCTGTAACCTCAGTTCATTAACCTATTTGGTCCTATGTTCCCTTAGTCCTGCGGCCCGATTGGTCCTATGTTCCTTTAGTCCTGCGGCCCAATTGGTCCTATGTAACCTCAGTTGAGCAACCTATTTGGTCCTATGTAACCTCAGTTGAGCAACCTATTTGGTCCTATGTAACCTCAGTTGAGCAACCTATTTGGTCATATGTAACTTCAGTTGAGCAACCTATTTGATCATATGTAACTTCAGTTGAGCAACCTATTTGGTCATATATAACTTCAGTTGAGCAACCTATTTGGTCATATGTAACTTCAGTTGAGCAACCTATTTGGTCCTATGTAACCTCAGTTGAGCAACCTATTTGGTCATATGTAACTTCAGTTGAGCAACCTATTTGGTCCTATGTAACCTCAGTTGAGCAACCTATTTGGTCCTATGTAACCTCAGTTGAGCAACCTATTTGGTCCTATGTAACCTCAGTTAATTCAGCAACCTATTTGGTCCTACATGTATGTAACCTCAGTTCAGCAACCTATTTGGTCCTATGTAACCTCAGTTGAGCAACCTATTTGGTCCTATGTAACCTCAGTTGAGCAACCTATTTGGTCCTATGTAACCTCAGTTGAGCAACCTATTTGGTCCTATGTAACCTCAGTTCAGCAACCTATTTGGTCCTACATGTATGTAACCTCAGTTCAGCAACCTATTTGGTCCTATGTAACCTCAGTTGAGCAACCTATTTGGTCCTATGTAACCTCAGTTCAGCAACCTATTTGGTCCTACATGTAACCTCAGTTCAGCAACCTATTTGGTCCTACATGTATGTAACCTCAGTTCAGCAACCTATTTGTTCCTATGTAACCTCAGTTCAGCAACCTATTTGGTCATATGTTACATAAGTCCTGCACCCCCATTAGTCCATCAGTCGCATGTTTCATTATTCAAAGCATACATCCTACATATATATATGCAGAGTTCGTGCTTCGAGTCTTGCCGCTGCACTAATGTCCTTTGGCAAGAAATTGATCTACAATTGCCACACTCAACCCAGGTGATGTAAATGGGTACCCGGCAGGAATTAATTCCTTGAAATGCTAGAGCGCCTTGATGGCAGCACAGCTAAAGCTGGAGTAATAATCTCCAAGTTTGGAAGCGCTTAGAGACTTAATTGTAATTCACGTTATATAAAAACTGATTGTTATTATTATTATTACATTAGTCCAGCAGCCCAATAGTTGCTATGTTACATGAGTCCAGCAGCAGCCCAATTAGTCCAACAGCCCAATTGGTCCTATGTTAGTCCAACAGTCCTGTACTGCTGACAGGACAAAGTTGAAGCAGGTCCAAAACTTTCAGTACCTTGGCTCATGGGTTGATCAGTCAAAACAAGATCTGAATATCCGAAAGGCAAAAGCCTGGACTGCTTTGAACAAGCTGACAGCCATCTGGAAATCAAACCTCGGTAGAAAACTGAAAGTCCGCTTCTTTAGGGCTACAGTGGAAACTGTTCTGCTCTATGAATCAGAAGCCTGGACTTTGACAAGTAGCCTGGAAAAACAACAAGACTCTTGAGAGCAGCACTAAATGTTAACTTGAGGGACCATATAACCAATATAGAATTGTATAGGGAAATTACACCGATCTCAGCCAGACTGAGAGACCGCCGCCTCCGTTTCAGTGGGCACTGCTGGAGGAGCAAGAGTGAAATCATTTCACAAATGCTCTTCTGGGAGCCCTCAAGGGCCAAACGCACCAGAGGGCGCCCATCAATGACTTACATTGACCAGTTAAAAAAAAGGACACCTGTCTACCAAGGCAGGAGCTCCAAAAGATCATGGAGAATAGAGCTGAATGGATAAAGCTTGTCAAATCAGTGCGAGTACGCTCGACCTAGTAGTAGTAGTAGTCCAACAGGCCAATTGGTCCAACATATTTTGTCTTCATTTTATTACAGGTGGCAGTGCAAGCTCACTGAAAGCTAAGTGGGAGTCTGGAGAAGTCCACAATGCTGATGTCACAAATGAAAAGACTGAGAACAAACCGAAACGTTTCTCCGCTTACTACGAGGGCGATGAACAAACAAATGGTGTGGTGGAACATGAGAATGGGATCATGGAAGAAAGGGAAGAGGTGGAGGAAGAGGAGGAGGACGAGAGCAGTGCTGTAAGTCTTCCTTTTGAATACTCTAGAATAAAAAAAGTTAAAGGTATTACAAAGTTTTGGTATGGGGTCATGAATTTGGTTCAAATGAACATATTGGAAGCATTTGCGATTTTACAATATTCAATGATCGTTGTCGCGGTTGAGATTTTCATGGTCGCAGCTACCACAGAATGGCCTTAGGCGCTATTTGAAATATTTGAAATTTATCGGGAGCACCGGTAAATTTTGTTTATTCAAAAATCATCGAAAGCAGAAGTGTTTTAAGCGCTAAATTTTCTAGTGCATATAATACATCCCCAGGGGCATCCAAAAATATCTACATTTTAAAGAATTACTATCCATCCAATTTTCGAAATTTTCCCAAACTTTGCAATACCTTTACCGTAATAAGATATGATTTGTGAATGGAGACAGAGGAGCAGATGGTTTACTTCAAATCATCTGGGACCTGTTTCACCAAGCCTTTTTTCAATGACAAATGACAAAAATCTGCTGATAACCAATCAGAAGCAAGGATATCAGTAGCTTATAACAAAATTTGTCACTGATGACAAGATTTGTGAAACACACCCCAGGTCAGCGCACCCGGTCTGGTGGTTACGTTACACGACTTTTTGTAGATTTGCCGTAGGTTTTACACTCTTTTCACAAAGTGTCAGGTTAATTGGACCAGACTATTTGTAGATGAGAAAGGTTTATTTCACAAACATCACCGCCGACATTTCGTGAATAAAGCAGCATGTTTTCACAAAAGATCAAGTAACATGACCACCCGACCCGAAGCGATTATCAATGATTTAAAGTTGTTCGTATCTTTGTCTCAAATTCTAAACAAACTCCTGGATTTAGCTCATGCTGCAATCATAATTATGAACCTTTAGGTCGATCAGTCAGGAATCCCATGACTTTTACAAGCCTGTCTAATTACCACAATATTTATTGGAATTCGAAATTTCAAAATTTGTTTTCCCAACGGTTTTTATAACACTACAGCAGAGACGCCAAGTTCAAAGTTCAAGTTTTCAGACCCTCGAAATGCGTGATGTCACGCCTATTGCGTGACAGTTGGTAGCTCTGCTACAGTCTATTAGGGAAAATAAGTATGGTAAAAATATCAAGAAGTGCCTTAAAAAAGTAAAAACCTTTGAGTGACCAGTTTTACCATACTCGTTTTCCCCAATAGACTGTAGTTTTATGGAAACCATTTGGCAAACGCAAAATCCATTTGGATTTTCAATCATAAATATCTTGATAATCAGACAGGCGATTGGCTTGTAAAAGTCAGGGGTTCTTGACTGACCTAAAGGTTTATAATTTTCATTGCAGCATGAGCTAAATCAAGGATTTTTAAAAAGGATCTAAGACAAAGTTACCGGATCCCTGGCTTTGAGCTAAAAAATAACCCAAAATGCTTAGGGTTGACTGCTAGTTGGGTATTTTCTCATACTTTTCCTAATTGGTCACTGATTAACCCTTTTGTGACAATCATTCCACATGTTGTAGTTTGGTTCATTAAAGTTTGATTCAGAGCCCTACAAAATATGCCAGATGCATGAGAAGAAAGGGCAACAAATTCTGCACACACTGCTTCCCTTTTGTTTGATGACTATATTGAGTTTGATGACTATATTGTGTTTGATGACTATATTGTGTTTGATGACTATATTGTGTTTGATGACTATATTGTGTTTGATGACTATATTGTGTTTGATGACTATATTGTGTTTGATGACTATATTGTGTTTGATGACTATATTGTGTTTGATGACTATATTGTGTTTGATGACTATATTGTGTTTGATGACTATATTGTGTTTGATGACTATATTGTGTTTGATGACTATATTGTGTTTGATGACTATATTGTGTTTGATGACTATATTGTGTTTGATGCCAGGAATTTTAAAAAGGAAAATAATCTTTAAAATCCTTAAATTGGTAACATGTTGAGAAATTCAAAATCATTTTTCCGCTCGGAATTGGCCCTTTTCTGCTGGGAATCGGCCCTTTTATGAACCTTTTCACAACATTCTCGCCAATATATATTGTTTTCTGAGCATTACATTTTACTTTAAGTAGGTAGCAATAAGACAAAAATATTACTGCTGCCAATTTGAAGAACAATATGTGATCAATTTAGTCCTCAAAATAAATCCTGTCCTGAAAGAGTTAGGCTCATATACTCAAGTTTTATTTTAAAAAGTGCAATTCTTTACTTTTTTGGGGGCTCTGGCTTGGATCAATCACTGGTCACTATTCTTTTCTATCTCCAATGATTTTGCCACATCTTTTTTTTCTGTAGGATGCTTCGTGGGAGATCAAGGCAGCAAGGGCAGCAGCCATGGCAGAAATCGAGGATGAATGACCAATCAGCACCTTCCATGATTCAAATGAACCAATCACCATAAACTGCTTCATGAACTTCTGTATCATGTGAAAAAAAATTGCTGAAAATATAACAGTGCTACAATTTTAATGATTATTAATATAATAAATGATAAATGTACATTTTATATCTCAATTCAATATTTTTGTTTGTTAATGACAACATTTATTTAGCATGGTTGATGCATAATTGCTTGTATAAACATGAATACTGGGTAATTAGATTGCTCAAAAAGTAATAATAGATTTTTAAAGTATGCATTACATAGATGTAGACATAGGAATAATGGGCTTTCAATGGGGAAATAAAAGGGTTTTTATTACATTTTCTACTATTAATGCGGATGATACCCTTCATGTTGTAATGAATTCATGAATTTGTGAGATTCAAATTATGCATATTCAAGCCATTTCTCTCTTTTAATATCTTTAAAAGTGCAAACAGTCTGTTTTGTAATTCGGGATGTTAATATGTTACATGTTTGGACTTTGAAATAATCTACTACTCTATTAATCATGCAGCCATTATTGTCTATTTCTACTCTAGATTTTGGTGAACAATTACTCATACAGCCATTTTATTTTGTATTTTTATTACACAATTTTTTGAGCTGCATGTAATATTATGTAATGGTTGCTTGTTTAAGTGGGGAGATCTAAAAAAGGGGAAAGACAGGAGATAAAGAGGTCCAGCTAAAAGCCGGCTTAATCCCCTCTCTGTGTCTTCTTTGAATATGATTTTCGTTATCTCTTTCTTTTTGTCATCATCTTTCATTCGTTCTCCTTTTCCCTCCTTCCTAATACCTCCGTCAATTACTCCAAAGAAACAAACGCCAGACCAACACCAGACCGACACCAGACCGACACCAGACCGACACCAGACCGACACCAGACTGATACCAGACCGAACAAAGAAGAACATTACCCCGAATGGTGAAGTGTTGGTCGGTTTGGTGTCGGTCTGGTGTCGGTCTGGTGTCAGTCTGGTGTTGGTCTGGTGTTGGTACTTAGGTACTACCTTCCTCCTTTCTTCAAACTTTTTTTGTTCCACTCTCCCTCTCCTATTTCTTTATCTCTCTTTATTCTCTCTGAAGTCCAATTGCCTTAATCGCAATATCACATGTCCCTTCCATAGAACCATGGTTTTTAAATAGCTTGTTTATGCATCCTTGCAACTACACTAGTAATTTCTATTCATCCTCTTGAATTTACGTTTTACTTTCTAATGCTTTTGTGTGTGTAACATTTTTGTACTTAAATATATATTTATGTATTGATTTCATTTCAGTGTAACTCTGGACTTACTTATTGCCCCTATAAAGACATGTGAAACATGGTCTTAAATTGTATAGTTATGGGGATGGTGTTAAAATAAGTATTAGTGAGAGATATTCGTTTTTTTTAATTATATGAATAATATAAATCAGTGACAGCATTAGTTTGAACTATCCACATAATCTGTAGCAGTCTGTAGCGGTCTGAGACTTGAGGTTACATCAGATGGTATTTGGACGGCTTAAAGCCTGTCTGCACTAGTTTTGCCAGGAGGGATTAGACCACCCTGCTGGTCACTGGCAGGTGGTTATCTCATCATATCAGCTCTCCATTAACATAAGATAAAAGGGGACCATGGGGGATCAACGGTCACCACTTGGGCATTGTTGGCTATATAGAGGGCGCAAGTAGCTACAAGTAGTGCAGACAGGCTGTAAAAGGTACAGAGGATGGATTATCATACTAATTTGATTTGTTATTTTTTCTGTAAAGTGATGGCAAGGTAACTCTTTTTAATAGGTTACCCTTATCCTGTGTTTCATGGTTTGGAATTTACTTTCAAAATCAGATGATTATCCAGCCAGTCAAAAAATGCTAACGACCGGTCATTAGAAAGTGCTGATTGCTGGCTACGAGTTAAGATAAATAAAAGCCTGTTAACATAACTATTCATGTTAAAGCAACCATTTGACTAGGACCCCTGTCATCATTTTATAAAGACAAATAGATTTATTATATTGCCAGAGAACGAAAGTGAGTATTTTACATGAACTGTATTTACAGGATTTATTTTAATATCTTTTGTTTTGAAAACTATGAATCAAATTGTTTTTTAAGGTATTGCAAAGGTGTGGTAAATGTTATTTAGTATTTTAGGAAAATCTAGATATATATCTCATGTACTTTTTAATAATTGAATCAAACAAAACCCATGGAAAGAACGGTAGGTCTAGTGTTTGTTTATCATTATTGTTTGTGCTATATATATTTCTAGTACATTTTTTTATATTATGCAACTGATTCATGGTACATTGTAGATACTTATTTTCACCATTGCATGTTTAATAGCTTACATTACGCTAATATCCCACTATGAATATCTGACAGAATTCTCTGAGTCAACACGGATAATTTGCAATCTTGGTCTGGAACTTTCAAAAACCAACAGACAAAACAATAAATGGATGAGACATTTCATTCTTATTTTGAAAGTAATTCAGAAATTATTAAAGACATCAAGGGGTCAGTGACACAAAGACGTAACTCCATTTTTGCCATTTTGAGAAAAAAGTGGTTTAAAGAAAGAGGTCCACTTGGGCCTGAAGGAGTTAAGTCTATCTTTCACTAGCCATTGACTTCAATGTGGTGTTGGGTGGAGTTAAGTCTTTGTGCTTCCTGGAAAACCCACATTATTTTGAACATTTTGATATCAAATACTCATTTGGGCTAAAATATGGAGTTACGTCTTTGTGTCACTGAACCCTCTATAATAAAGGTAAACTAGTCAGAGCTGGGCATGATTTCATTGTTAATACATACATTTGTTGCATTTATTTTGTATTTTGTGTGAATAACTAATGAAGCATTCCATTTCATCTTTAGGGAAATCTCCATGCATGATACAAGTTTTATATTGTAGACCCATATATTCATTTATGTGTTAGGTAGTAATACATTATAATAACCGTGGATGCGTCAACCCTGTGCATTCATTACCTGTTGTCTTGATTTATGGTATGCATGGTCCATGTATCCACTTTGGTGTTGGGGTATAATTATGATAGGTGCCATTATCTGCATACAGATACTTATATTATGCAACATGGTTTGTTTGTTTCGGCGTATCTGTATCAGAACGATCTGCCCTTCACTGTGCTGCTGTGCCAGGCAAACTTCTTGCAAGGTTTTACGTCATGAAGAGCATGTTTATACTAGAAACCTTAATGTATTTGGAAGAGGTTATTGAATTAAATTTAAAACCATTACAAAATAGATTTATCTCATCAGTCTACACAAAGTCTAGACTACTGACCGTCTGACACATAATGGTGTCAGGCTGGTTTCCATTTTGGTGTCAGACTGGTTTCCATTTTGGTGTCAGGCTGGTTTCCATTTTGGTGCCAGCCTTTTTTCCATTTTGGTGTCAGGCTCGTTTCCATTTTGGTGTCGGGCTTTGTGTGGATTCACAGAAAGCTTCTCAACTGGAATGTGTGATATGTATTAAGGGAATAAGTGATTAATTGTTATTGGTGTAAATTAAATTGAGACACCAACATAAAAAGGTTTAATCTGACTGAACACTTACATGTAATTGTGTTTATGTAGGTGTTAGTCAAACTGACTCTATAATAAGTATGAAAGATACTATGGTGTTTGTATTGGTGTCATGTTGGGTGTCAGGTTTAGGTTCAAGTCTCAAAAGCCTATTAGATGGATGGACTCTGGAAAACTGTTCTCCAGATTTCGACACCAGAGTGAGAGTTGTGAGCTAGAGGACATCATGAATAATGCCACTTCATTATCAGTACAAAAACACAATAATTCATTTATTCATATCGTTGCATTAAAGCTAATTTCAGTATGAAATAAGTATGAAAGATACTATGGTGTTTGTATTGGTGTCATGTTGGGTGTCAGGTTTAGGTTCAAGTCTCAAAAGCCTATTAGATAGATGGACTCTGGAAAACTGTTCTCCAGATTTCGACACCAGAGTGAGAGTTGTGAGCTAGAGGACATCATGAATAATGCCACTTCATTATCAGTACAAAAACACAATAATTCATTTATTCATATCGTTGCATTAAAGCTAATTTCAGTTTTCCTTATGAGAGTAATACATAGGGCCTACAGAAATGCTAACACAGTAGTTCAAGTACCTACATGAAGTTTATTTCATTGTGCTGTTTAAAAACTCGCCATAATAAGTTAATAACTTTTGCCAGTACTAAAAATGGAATCGATAAGTAGTATACAAACAATATATGTTATAATTAGCTCCTTTCACATACTATTCATGAAAGAAATAAAGCAAAAAACTCTTTTACCAATACCGAGGTTTAAAAAAGAATATATTAACAACGGTAGTCCCTTGCAGAGGGGTTAATGCATGGTTTACATTTTTTAAAGCAATTCTATCAAACATCATGATGTATTAAAGTAAAGTGGAATTTTACCTTTTCGCCTTCAGAAATATGGAATTATGTAACATCTGAACAAATAAGTAAATAAGTCTTTCTTCTGATCTGATTTTCCTTTTATTTACCATGTACTTGTTTTTGTTTTCTTCTCTCTCTCTCTCTCTTCTTATCTTAATGGATATTTTAGCTATAAAATAAATATTTGTTTTCTATTATAATTCATCTTTTATGTTGGTTACTTGTGATAAAAACGCTGTATTTAACACATGGCAACTGGGCCGAGCAACAGTATGAACAACAGTTTTAACTAGGTCACTCCATAGTAAATGTTTCATTGTACTCACATCGTTACTTCATGCATTTTTGCATCACATTGTTATATCTTTGTTATTTTAAAGCTTGGTGAATGAATAAATAAATAAATCGCGCTTTCTTCTTAAAAAGTAACACTTGTTTTATTTTAATGGGGTCTTGTTTGGTTTGTATTAGTGTAGAATCTTGACGGTGTTATTTTATTTCGGTTTTGTTTCCCGATCTGTCGTATCCCCCATGATGTACCTTTTTAAAAAGAAATCTAGCCGTCTGATTGGTCGAAATGATTTAAGGCATGCCTACCTACCGGTCAATAGTCTTTTAAAACATGCCCGCCTACCAGTCAATAGTCTTTTAAAAGATGCCCGCCTACCGGTGAATAGTCTTTTAAAAATGCCTGCATGCTCCGATTAAGGGGCCGCACAAATAAATGTTGGTGAGATCCCCATTGGTTTACGTATAAAAAGTTTCTTTGTGCGAGAGCGGATACCATACAGTTTTTGTGCGATTTGTTCGCTAATTTCAGGGTTTTTATATCCCCAGCTGAGATATCCCATCGTTTTACGTGTTAAAAGTTTCTATGTGTGAGCGCGGATACAAAATACAATGCAGTGTGTGGGTGTGTGTGCGATTCCCGAATGACTGTAACCAGGTGCGGATCCAGGATTTCTTAGGGAGGGGGGGGGGGGGGGGTGCCAAATTTGAAATTATGCAAGCCAAATATTGGTACGTAATGGTGACACCTGCAGTGGAAAAAACGTTTGGGGGGGGGGGGGTAGACAAAAAAAATCCCCATCACCCCCACTCTTACATGCGGGCCCCGCTTAACGTTTCTCGGCGGGGGTCAAGGGGTGGAGCCCCCAGAAGCTCAGGGGGTATAGGCATTTAATTACTGTCAGATGAGCATAGTTTGATACCTAATTTGTGACACTGGCAGGACACAAATTGTTGTGGGGTCCAGGGGTTTTATACATTAAATTACCGTCAAATGAGCATATTTTGATACCTTATTTGTGACACTGGCAGGTCACGAATTGACGTCGGGTCCACGTGGCAAAGCCCCCGGAAGCTCAGGGGTTTTGGGCAATACATTACGGTCAGATGAGCATATTTTGATACCTTATTTGTGACACTAGCAGGACACAAATTGGATAGAAGATAGATAGAAATGGTTTTCATTAAAAAGATCATCGCAAGGATATATATATACAACACAATTGCAATTCAAATTGAAATAACACAAAATATGACATAAATAAAAAATCAAACATATAGACATTTCATAAAAATTCACTGATCAAATTCAAATTTTTGTTTAAAAAAGAAAGAGATAGGGAGAGGTGTAGGAGAGGGAGAGTTGGAGTGATGACAAAGAGAGAGAAGGAGAGGAAGAGAGAAAGAAGGAGAGAGAAGGGGGACGAAAGAGAGAGAGGAAGAGAGAGAGGGAGAGAGAGAGAGAGAGAGTTGAAAAGGGGAAGAGACAGACAAAGGGTACCTTATCATTACAGATGAGGGGAGATGGCAAGAAATATTCAGCAATGACTATCAAAAATTCATTTACATAGTTCAATCATGGACTGTGAAATTCTAAAAACACAATTTATATTGGTATTACATTTTATTCAGAAGATTTATAAAGTAAGGAAGAGAGCTGCACTGGAAGCGTTTTGTTTTACATCGGTATTGTTTAAACTTTGATTGAGATCTTAGAGAATAAGTGCTTTGTTGTCTAAGAGGTAAACATTCTTTAAATTGTGGGTGTTTGGCAAGAGCATTGGCAAAGTCTAAACATAACTGCTCACGTCTTGCTTCTAATGAACGTAGATTGCACGTACGTTTCCAATGCTGCTTCATAATTTTCATACTGACGTCCTAAAATGATTTTGCAAGCTCTTTTCTGAATACGTTCTAAAGTATATACATGAGTTTTTGTTAAATTACCATTGAAAACCGGTACCCCATAATCTAAAATCGAACAAATGTATCCTATAAGTAAAAGGTCATCTACAGGCAATCCATACTTCTTAAGGCAACGAAACATAAACAACTTCCTATTACACCTTTTTGTGAGATCGGATACAAGTCATGACTATCCCACTTGAGGTTTGATTGTAAAGTTATTCCGAGGACTTTGGCTTGATGAACATAAATTAATTCTTTGACGCCAATGAAAATTGAAGTTTGTTCTACACAATTTTTTTCTACACAATTTGAGTTGGGTCCAGGGGGCGGAGTCCCCAGAAGCTCGGGGGTTTTATACATTATATTATTGTCATATGAGCATATTTCATACCTTATTTGTGACACTGGCAGGTAACGAATTGGCGTGGGGTCCAGGGGCGGAGCCCCCGGAAGCTCAGGGGTTTTGAGCAATAAATTACGATCAGATGAGTATATTTTGATACCTTATTTGTGACACTGGCAGGACACAAATTGGAGTTGGGTCCAGGGGGCGGAGCCCCCAGAAGCTTAGGGGTTTTATACATTAACTTATTGTTAGATGAGCATATTTCATACCTTATTTGTGACACTGGCAGATAACGAATTGGCGTGGGGTCCAGGAGGCGGAGCCCCCGGAGGCTCAGGGTATGATAGGCAATAGATTACGGTCAGATGAGCATCCAGGTCCCGCCTTAGGGCCATCGGTTGGGTTCGGGGGTCGAGTTCCGAAAACTTAGGGGTTTTAGGCATTTTATTGCAGTCAGATGAACATATTTTGATACCTTATTTGTGACACTGGCAGGAAAATAATTGGCCTGAGGTCCAGGGGGCCGAGACCCCAGATGCTCAGGGGTTTTAACCATTAAATTACCGTCAGATAAGCATCCAGCCCTCCGCCTTAGGGCACTAGGTGGGGTCCAGGGGGCAGAGCCACCGGAAGTCAGGGGGTTTTAGGCATTTAATAACGGTCAGATGAGCATATTTTGATAGCTTATTTGTGGCACTGGTAGGTCACTAATTGGTGTGGGGTCCAGGGGGCGGAGCCCCAGGAGTTCAGGGGTTTTGGGCATTAAACTACCATCAGATGAACATCCAGGTACCTGACTTTAATTTGGGCCCTAAGTGAAATCACTTTTTTTTCTTTTTCTTTAGCACAACAAAAGAAATCTTTCCCTTTTTCCCTTTTTTTTTGCCAGGGGGGGGGGGGGGGGGAGGGCGCCCCCCTCCCTTGGATCCGCCACTGACTGTAACATACAGGCAACTTTCTAGCGAAGATCTACAGACAGTGTCTCAGATTTTCTGTAATGTTTTAACCAGTCTTTACTCAAGTAAAGGATGAGTGGAAAAGGATAGTGAATTCGAATTCTTTGTAGATTTTTTTGTGTGAATTCGGTATTTAAAAGATATAAAGACTGCTTTGATATTCGAGGCATATTTGTTTGTTTATACACTCTCGGCGACGTTACATCCTTTGATTGAGCCTTTTATTGTCGCGCGCCCAATCAGCTGGTAAAATAACGCACCCTAAACATTGCAAGTAGACCTACAGCATTTTCACACACGGGTAAAATTCCATACGACATCATTCACACACAGAAATTTCGGTGCGATCGTTCGTGATTAACTGCTCTTAAAATGCGCAGTAGTGCCATTGCGCATTGAAGGTCAGGTAATATCAAACAAAGCGCGAGCTCCATCCAGTTTAAACACGTTAAACCCAGGGGCGTCGCCAAAGGGGGGGGGGGGGTGTGGGGGGTGCGACACCCCCCACAAAAAGAGAGGGAAAAAAAGAGAGGGAAAAGGGGGAGGGGAAAAAAAGAGAGGGAAAAAAAGAGAGGGAAAAAAAGAGAGGGAAAAAAGAGAGGGAAAAAAGAGAGGAAAGGGAAAGAAAAGAAAAAAAGAAAAGGAAAAGAAAAGAAAAAAGGAAAAGAAAGAAAAAGAAAGGAAAGAAAAGAGAAAAAAGAAAAAGAGGGAGGAGAGGAAAGAAAAGTAAAGAAAGAAAGGAAAGAAAGGTAAAAAGAGTGAAAGGGAAACAAAAGAAACGGTGGATGAAAGAGAGGAGAGAGAGGGGAGGTAAGAGTCTGAGAGAGGAGGAGTGGGAGTAAAAGAGAGAAGGGGGTTGTTGGGTGGAGTCGTCTCGTCGAGGGAGCAAGAAAGACACGGGTAAATATGTTGCTGTGTCGGTATTCTTGCTCGATCCTCGTGTACTATATCAATGCAGAAGTTTGAAGTCGATGAGATGTATATTGTCGGTCGGCCGACAAGTTTTTTTCCCTACGAACTGTGACTTCTTATCCGCTGTGACGAGAGTGACTACAACTACAATACTTGTATTTTCTCGAAGTTTCACTTTCTTATAATATCAGCTAAAGAAATCAGAGGGAAACTAAATTCAAACAAGGTTTAAGAGTTAACAACGGTACGACGAATCGTCTTCCTTTCTTTATATTGTGATGAAACGCCAAAAATTCCGCGCTTCGCGCGGAAGGGGGAACTTCATTTAGACGAGTCGAGAACGGTACAACGAAACGTCTTCTTTCTCTAATAATTTAAGGAAACGTCAAAGCTTCCGCGCTTCGTGCGAGAGGGAGAAACTGAATTCAGACAAAATTAATAGGGCTTATTCAGAGTCGAAAACGGTACAACGAATCGTGTTCTTTCTCTAATAATTCGAGGAAACGTCAAAGCTTTCGCGCGAGAGGGGGAAACTGAATTCAGATGAATAGGGCTTAATAAGAGTCGAAAACGGTACGATGAATCGTCTTCCTTTCTCTATATTGGGATGAAACGCCCAAAATTCCGCGCTTCGCGCGGAAGGGGAAAACTTAATTTAGACGAGTCGAGAACGGTACAACGAATCGTCTTCTTTCTCTAATAATTTAAAATAACGTCAAAGCTTCCGCGCTTCGTGCGAGAGGGAGAAACTGAATTCAGACAAAATTAATAGGGCTTATTTAGAGTCGAAAACGGTACAACGAATTGTGTTCTTTCTCTAATAATTTGAGGAAACGTCAAAGCTTTCGCGCGAGAGGGGGAAACTGAATTCAGATGAATAGGGCTTAATAAGAGTCGAAAACGGTACGATGAATCGTCTTCCTTTCTCTATATTGTGATTAAAAGCCAAAAATTCCGCGCTTCGCGCGGAAGGGGAAAACTTCATTTAGACGAGTCGAGAACGGTACAACGAATCGTCTTCTTTCTCTAATAATTTAAGGAAACGTCAAAGCTTCCCGCGCTTCGCGCGAGAGGGAGAAACTGAATTCAGATGAATAGGGCTTAATAAGAGTCGAAAACGGTACGATGAATCGTCTTCCTTTCTCTATATTGTGATTAAAAGCCAAAAATTTCGCGCTTCGCGCCGAAGGGGAAAACTTCATTTAGACGAGTCGAGAACGGTACAATGAATCGTCTTCTTTCTCTAATAATTTAAAATAACGTCAAAGCTTCCGCGCTTCGTGCGAGAGGGAGAAACTGAATTCAGACAAAATTAATAGGGCTTATTAGAGTCGAAAACGGTACAACGAATCGTGTTCTTTCTCTAATAATTGAGGAAACGTCAAAGCTTTCGCGCGAGAGGGGGAAACTGAATTCAGATGAATAGGGCTTAATAAGAGTCGAAAACGGTACGATGAATCGTCTTCCTTTCTCTATATTGGGATGAAACGCCAAAAATTCCGCGCTTCGCGCGGAAGGGGAAAACTTCATTTAGACGAGTCGAGAACGGTACAACGAATCGTCTTCTTTCTCTAATAATTTAAGGAAACGTCAAAGCTTCCGCGCTTCGCGCGAGAGGGGGAAACTGAATTCAGATGAATAGGGCTTAATATGAGTCGAAAACGGTACGATGAATCGTCTTCCTTTCTCTATATTGTGATCAAACGCCAAAAGGGGAAAACTTCATTTAGACGAGTCGAGAACGGTACAACGAATCGTCTTCTTTCTCTAATAATTTAAAATAACGTTAAAGCTTCCAGCGCTTCGCGCGAGAGGGGGGAACTGAATTCAGACAAAATTAATAGGGCTTATTTAGAGTCGAAAACGGTCCAACGAATCGTGTTCTGTCTCTAATAATTTAAGGAAACGTCAAAGCTTCCGCGCTTCGCACGAGAGGGGGAAACTGAATTCAGACAAAATTAATAGGGCTTATTTAGAGTCGAAAACGGTACAACGAATCGTGTTCTTTCTTTAATGATATGAGGAAACGTCAAAGCTTTCGCGCTTCGCGCGAGAGGGGGAAACTGAATTTTAGATGAATAGGGGCTTATTAAGAGTCGAAAACGGTACGACGAATCGTCTTCTTTCTCTAATTATTTAATGAAACGTCAAAACTTCCGCGCTTTGCGCGGGAGTGGAGGGGGAAGCTTCATTCAGATAAGGATTAAGAGTTGAGAACAGTACAC
>JAVYIG010013695.1:0-45667 GCA_035222895.1 Strongylocentrotus droebachiensis
CTTTGTAACCAACCTGGAAAATGTTGTTGCGTCCTGCGGAACGCAATTACCCACTGCTTTTACAGAATATGTGCGTGAGACTTGGTTTTTCGTGAACCTGGGACGCAAACACGCAATTTAGCGTGACCTTTGCCTATATATATTGTTCTAAAAAAAGAATCTGCCACAATTTTTTAGAAATATCTAAGAGGAGGAGATAATACGTTACTCGCTTGTATTATATTTAAACATACCTTTATTTTTTACTCATACAAATAATCGGTCAACGTTAAATTTGTTAATCTTTATCAAGTGTCTCATTTGAATGAAATATTGCCTCAGACCATGATTTACGTCATTTAGCAAAAATACAGTGACCTGCCAGTGTCACAAATAAGATATGAAATTATGCTAATGTGACCGTAATTAAATGCCTAAATCCCCTGAGTTTCCGGTGCTCCGCCCACTGGACCCCACGCCAATTTACGCTACGATAGCTTTGCTCGCTACGCTCTACCTGATCGTAAATACTTTAGCCCCCCCCCCGAAAAAAACAACAAAACAAAACAAAACGTTCCACGGGGCCTGAAGTAAGGAGACTTCTCTTACTATGTCACTGGTCGTCTAGTGTTACCTGACGATAATAAGTCAACTGTTACAAGCCTTTCAGAACTGAGAAATAAATTCTTTTTACGTTATTTGAACGAAAACCCTTTTTTTTAACATGAATTAATAAATTCTACACCAAACAATTACAATGGAATCGTTTTTTGGCAAATAACAACGTTTTTTTTTTTCGTTCGATATTCTTCACCTATATCAAGAAATTGGATTCATAATAGCAATGTTTTGATCTGGAAAGTTATCACTTGAATTGCTCCAACGTACTGTGCAATTAAACATACCAAGCGAGAAAAAAACGAAAAGGCCTGTGTCCTTTTTTATTCCAGGAGGCGAGTTGGCTCAGTCGGTAAACCATCTGCCAGTCGAACCAAAGGTCGTAGGTTTGGATCCAATCCAAGTACATGATTGAAGCCTGCGTTCCATTGTTTTGTAGACGCAGGCTAAGTTACAGTTGAAATATCCCAGTCCCTCAAATAGGACATAAATGGAGGCCCCGTGTAGAGGAGACTCAACACCATTGCACACTTAAAGTCAAATGCTTACTTCATAACAATTCCCTTTAAAATCCATATTTTTCGCTGTGCCTTTCAAGACAGCAATTCAAGGAAAGCACTGACCTTGAAACAAAATTAAGTGAAATAGGAATGGGTAACACTTTTTTTTACAATGACTTAACAACATGTTATCAACTACTAATATAGGAAGAATTCGACGTTGATGAAATGGCCGCTACCGTTCGTCTCTCCGGCGGTAAAGTTGGTTCCATTATCAAAGACGCCCTTTATGGATTCACTGCCGAGCTCGAAGATGATATCCTCGATATTGTAAGTAATTATCTCAGGTCACCTTCCTAGTTTGATGTTTCATTTTATCTTCTCCCATGGGCTTCTGCAGCGAGGAGAGAGAGGGATTGAGACACGGGTTTAAATGAAACTCTTCTTTATCTGGAGTGAGAAGAGAACGCCTTATTGAAGACCCTTCTTTTAAGTGTTAAGATTCGAGCATGAATGCTTTTTCCAATAACATTTTAAGTTTAGGGTCACTTTTTGTTCTTAATGTATTTCATGCAAACAGACACATTTTTGTTATCACAATAATAATAGCAGTGCCGAGCTTCTCGGAGTTTTACTCCCACCAATTTTCTGTCTCTCAAATAATCAATACAAAAATGTTGTTTACTGCTGCCTTGGAAATCACACGTTTTTTTATTCTGTTTTAGAGGGGCCTTATTGTAACTTTGCCTTTGGGCTGGAGGTATTTCATTAGACAGGATGACTCTAAAACGGACTAGAATACTTCCAATAACAGAGGGCAGATTTCACCGGTACCGCTCGATTGCAAACGTTGCAGAAGAGAAATGATACCAATCTGTTCAAATCTTTTTTATTTATTTTTGTTATAGCCTTTTCTTTTAAAAACAATGTTAAAGACATCCACTGGGTGCACCCCTTGTAGAAAAAAACGTTTCACTGTGTAGTTTTTAGAAATGGTAGTATATACCAGAGTTTTGAGCAAGCTGTTATAAACATCAAATTGAACACAAACATAGCGTTTCACACATATTTTTCATTTAATTGGCGTTTATAATGACTTCTTAAAGACAGACACGAACTAATACGAATTGTTTAGAAAGCAGTTTGATTGGAAGGAACTCCTACCTTGCGTCATAAAACGTTCCCTATTAATTGAAAACCCCTAAAAACCAAATTTGTCAATCTTGCTAACAATGTTCATGTGAAAAGATTATCCTTCTGCTGGTCTTGTGAATTTGACCTCACATTATTCGAATATGCTTGTCCGTTTTAATTTTGAAATAAATGCAATGTTGATTAACGCCGACAACAGCCATTTTCAGCGGAATATATAGCGATAATATCAAATAAACGTATGATATGTATCCTTCACGCAGGTCCGTCGACTTCCTGCCGTTGAGTATGTTGAACAAGATGGTGTCTACCGTACTCAAGTCACATGGGGTCTTGATCGTATCGACCAAAGAAGTCTCCCACTTAACAACTATTATTCATCACATAATGGTAAGAGACAGCACTATCCTTTACATCATCAGTAATATAAAGGGTCATTAGGGGAAATATTTCAGACATAAACATTGTGCAAAACGTCAGAGGAATCATTTAACAAACGATTTCAAAAGATACTGACAGTCTCGACAGTTTGAATGGCATCGTTAGTTGTTTTTATTATGCGTTCGTTTGTTTGTGTGCGTGTGGGTGTGTGCGTGTGTGTGTGTGTGTGTGTGTGTGTGTGGATTAGTAAAATACAGGAAGAGCGTAGTTTTCGTGGCAATTAGATTATCTTGATAAAGAACTTTGGGTTTGTTATTATTAGTATAATTGTTATTATTATTATGGATGATGATGATGATGCTGATGATGGGTTTTGTTCATATCTTTGACAGGAGCTGGGAGTGGGAAAACGGTTTATGTACTCGACACAGGCGTAAGGGCGACCCACAATGATTTCAGTGGTCGTGCGCAGCAAGTGGTAAACTATGCTGGCGGGAATAACGTAAGTAACATGTGTATATATTTTCGATTTCTTTGCTTTGATTACTTTTTATTAATCGTTTTAGAAGAAAAAAAAATGTTTGTGCAGTATGTTGGTACCATCGTATTTTGTTACTATTAACATAGGGATTCTGCAAGCGAAACATATTTTTATCACTAATGCTAGATTAAAAACTGACGTTAAACTTATCTATATGCAATACGTTACATAATGGAAATTTGGCTGTGAGGGAATGGGTTGTAGCCTTACTAATGCTACATACTTACATTTGCCTTTGAAATTGAGATATGAAACAAATAGACCAGAAAATAATTGAATTGCTTTGCACAACAGGAAGATTGCAACGGACATGGAACCCACTGCGCTGGAACGGTCGGCTCCAATACCTACGGTGTGGCCAAATCAGTCCAAATCAGGGGAGTCAAGGTTCTGAACTGTGCGGGTTCTGGAAGTACCAGTGGTATCGTCAATGGTAAAACACATGTCTATATTGTCTACAAAATTTGATTTAACATTAAGTAACGATATCTCGATTCTGGAACCTCTGATAGTACTTCGAAAAAATAACATTTATGTTTGTACTACCGAGATTTATTTATTGAAGTAATTCTGACATTCTCACAGGGTAGCATATTTTCAACAAAACTGGGGGTCTTCCACGAGGCCCTGTTTGGTAACAACAAAATGCCACAACAATTATGAATATATATCCATAACAGTAACAGAACGAAACAAAATACTGTTGCATATTTGTAATATCGTATGCTATGTACAGATAACCGTAAAAGGACATATACCCCCTGGAAAATCACCCCGGAAAATTACCCCCGGAAAACTACTACCAGAGGAAATTTAACCCCCAAGGACTATTACCCCCCCCCCCCCCGAAAAATACCCCCGGAGAATTAGCCCCCGAGGACAATTACCCCGAGGAATTGTTAACACTGTGACGCAAGCTTTTCTCCAAATCGTTATTTACCGAAATTTCATCAACTTTGATTTTCTTAGTTATTTATTAAGTTAATTCAGTCTTTACAAACTATTCAATTCTATGTGAGGTGGGGGGGGGGGGGGGGTGCAGGCTCCCCAACTCCTTCGTAGGTCTGCCACCGAGTAAAGTACAGCATTTACATTTCTTAGAAAATAATACATTGCGCAGATGAGTACGCGTTACATGTGAAAAACAAATATCAGAAATGGTCGGAGTTTGTAATGTCATGAGAAAATAAAATTTTAAAATATCTTTCTTCCTCGCTCGCTGAAAACATTTTGACAGCAAGGCGCCCGAATATATATCATTTATTTTATGTCGAAATAACCCTGTTACCACACTCATTACATTTAGAAACATGATAAATAAGGGCAGCCAGATGGCCGAATATCATCATATTCGTGTATCTAGGTCATGATCGAATATATCATTTTGTATTCATGTATATGCGGCGGCGAGGTGCTGATACACAAAAATTTAAATCGTTTCTTGTTCAAATTTGTGACCATTTTGAAAATGTCGTCTCCTTATTTATTCTTGTTCGTTCTCTAAATTAAGGAGGATATTTTTCCTGGGGGGGGGGGGTAATTGTTCTCGTCCTCGGAGAAGTTGTCCTCGGGGGGGGGGGGGGTAATTGTCCTAGAACTATGAAGCAAAGTCCATCAAATATGATGAAGGATATATTGCATGAACAGTTGTGTGTAGTAAACGCGTCCTAAAATCAATGGTGTGATTCACACAAGAGAAATGAGTCGACATAATTATAATGAGAAATAAAAGTCAGAATTCAATCATGAGACAGAATCAAGTCCTCTCGGCATTCTATTTTTGGGAACGTATATTACAAGATCGATTGACCATATCTTTAAAGGTTTTCATAGAACTTGCCATTTTCGATGATCTTTCCAATTGATTCCAAAATGTTATTGAAGACACGAGAAGGGGGCTATATTTGAAACATTCTGAGATGCCGATGATAGAGAGATATATATCATCTCCTTTACTCAATCTTTCTTAAAAGTCGGAAGGACAGGCATTTTCCTGATTATTCCTTGATGATCACAATTTGTTTCATCCCGCCTTTAGACTTATCGGTAAAGTTTGAAAAATAGCGACTGGGCAGGGGAGGGGTGTATCTGCCAAGTTTACAACAAACATGTCAAAATAATTATATTAGTTTGATTGACGCCCGTGTAATGTGTTTTTCCTTCAAATATTGGGTCTAATTCCTTTTTACAGGGATAAATTATGTAATAGATGCTGCAAGGTGGAATTCTAATCTTGTTGCCTCGATGTCTATCGGAGGAGGCACCTCAACTACCCTGGACAACGCCGTCAAGAACTTGGTCAATGCAGGAGTTCCAACTGCCGTGTCCGCTGGTAATGACAATACGAATGCTTGCAATCAGTCTCCAGCTCGTGAATCCACCGTAAGTTTAACCATTGTATGAAGGTTAATTTAATGCTGGCCCATACGGATCAGGATTGTTAAGTTCTTTAACTTTTTCGTATTATACGTTTTGATATACTGTATTTAAAAGATAACTTATTATTGTGATTCTAAAAAAGGTCTGTTGTGTTCTCTTTATACGTCACTTCAAACAGTCTTATATACTACTTAGGTATATTAGTGCCCTTTTGTGGGGCATTAATTCTCATTACTGTCATTTATGACTTAAGGGCGTAGGTCCCGTAGTTTAAAAGCACAGTAGCATACACGTGCTTTAGCAGTCTTGCAAAACACACATTGGCAAATTATTATTCAATAAAATCTGAGAATGTATACTATTATCTAGATCTATTATTTTTAAATTATTTTTAAAATTATTCCATAATTTGGGGCAAAACAAAAATATTCCAACTTTATGAACGACAGTGTAGCAAGTTTTTTTTTTAGAGAAAACCTTTATGACAACATACATCTAACTTATTAACATCATCATATAAACTCTTATAATTATTATTATCATGATTAGAAGTAGAATCATCATCATCATCAATATTTCTACAAACTAATTTTCAGCTAAGGATTCGAGTAATCTTTTACTTCTATTTTGTATAACTATAAACGTTTTGTTTCTGAAGTGTGAATTGATTTGAATTATGCTGTATTTTGTACTTTGATAACTTTTCTTTTTTAATCAATGATCCGATTTACTGACCATTTTTACATCGTGAATATTTAGCAATTATCCTCGGACTTCTACTTTCTATTTTCCAATCCAGTATATCGAATTGAACGGAATTTATTTGAAGTTTTACATGTATTTTTGTTATTGTTATTATAATAATAATAATAATAATAGCTGTTATTTACCCATGGTAGCCACTTCAGTTATGAAACTGTTCTTCCAGCGGGCCATGCATAACATAATATGTTATTACTACCCTTCTCCAATCTTATATGCTGAGCGCCTAGCTAGAAGGCAGAAAGTCCCATTGTTATAAGTCTTTGGTATGACTCGGCTGGGGTTCGAACCCACGACCTCCCGTTCATGAGGCGGGCGCTCTAACGACTGAGCCACCATGCCCGGCTGTTATTATCATTTTCATTATCACCATCATTATTCAAATCGTTATTCATATTAATATTACTTTGATGAGTATTGGCATTGCCATCATCGTCATTTTTCTCATCAATTGTCAAGCTTAAACGAAGAAAACACTGTAACATTGCAGGCAATCACTGTTTCAGCTACCGACAATAGCGATAAGCGTTCCTCCTTCTCCAACTACGGAAGCTGCGTAGACCTCTTTGCTCCTGGTACTTCCATCACCTCCACTTGGTATACTGGTAACAGTGCTACCAACACAATCAGCGGGACCTCCATGGCCTGCCCACATGTTGCTGGTATGCATGGATTTTTAAATTGTTTCTTGTTTTATAACTTCACCAAATTGATAGGACCACGCTATATAATGAGATAATTTCACATGTACATCTGTAGGTAATTATTGGTTTTAATCATGTTTTGATTTTTGTTGTTGGAACTGCCCTTGTATGTCCACGTATTCTATGTTCTGATTCGATCCCTGCACTTATCCAGCACATCTCTGGCTACAAATTATGAATATATATTTTTGAATGTCATTGATCGAGCTCGGGAAGGAACTCGTGGACATGATCCATTTTTAATGTTTTGTTGCTTACGAGGCGCAGACCTATGTCTTCATGACTAAAATGGTTTTCTTTTTGTTTTATTGACTGTCATATTTAATAGGTGCCATTGCTTTGTACGGATCCAGTTCAAGTATGCTTGCAAACACCTCCAACTACAAGATTTCTAACACAGGAAGTGGAAGTCCTAACAAGCTCCTCTACGTCTAGGTGGGTACAAGTCCTATTTCTCTTTTCTCTCTCATTCTTGGCATGTTTATAAAATATAAAGCTTGCGTGTACATGCATGCCGTTCCAATCAGCCTACACATCTATTTTGTGGGTGTGTAGACTTCATGGATTAGACCATTATAATAAAACTAATGGTAATGATAATCATTATCATCGTAATGATAATCATAAAAAGTGATATTAATAATAATAACAACAATTGTATTAAAATTATACTATTAAGAAGGTTGTTCTTCTACCACTGCTGCAGCTACTACTAATTTTGATTATTAACATAGCAATAATGATGGCAATCATACAAATTATAATGATGATAATAATAGTAGTAATCATATCAGTGATAATATGCATGTGTATTCATAAAGCACCATTTCAATCATGCCAACATTAATGCTTCAGAATTTATAACTGAAATATAATAACGACGTTGTTTAGTCTTATGCAAATTATATCGAAATGAGATATGAGCGAGCGAGATGTTAGGATATAAATATAATATGAAAATATAATAATAATAATAATAATAGCTAGTTCTTATATAGCGCTTTTCAGAACCGAAGGCCCTCTCAAAGCGCTTTAAAGATATATATGTATATTAATACCCCGGTCATCGGATTCAGGCTTACCTGCACACAATGTATGCACATTCTCCACTCCCTGGGGAGGATTCCAGCAAGGCGGCATTTTTACAAGCTCACACTTGTTAATCTAAGCACATTAGCTTTCGCATCCATAACCTAAATACCGTACGGAAATATCCATGAATAACATAATTATCATATAGATATATAAATATATTCTCACATTAAACACATTATGAACATTCTTTGATTAGTGAAACGCAGTTTGAAAAGGGTTGTTTTAAGCAAGAGTGCAAAAACTAATCATAAAAATAACATTATTATTTCGAAAACACCAGTGTTAGGGCTCATGGTTTCTTTTTCGATATGTTTTGCGAATTAGTAATATTCTACTTAGTTGTAGATGCTTTTTAATATTTGTAACATTTCTGCTCTGGTGTTTGATTTTCAGATGGTGACGCTGGCCGGGCCTCCTAGAGCAGAGATACAAAAATGGGAACAGAAAACACAAAATTGCGTTTGATTCATTTATTTTAAATTGGATACTCAATTACGTTTAATAACTACACATTTTCTTTCGCTTTGCAGATGATAAACTCCAAAACAATGTAACATGCAATCTATTTGTATTAGATAGAAAAAACATGTACGTGGTGTATTATTGGTATTTTAAAGTCATAAAACACATTATAAAAGTGCCATCAATTTTTTTGAATTCTTTACCGAATAAAATTTCAATTGAACCTTATTTAACTTGTCGAGCTTGCCTTTGTAAAACATATGTGGTCTTGCGGTGAGTGGCAAAACAACCCAAAAGTTATTTGGGCTGTTTCATCTAACACTTTTAGCTGAACAAAGAATTTGTTTATTGGTAGCTTGCTTCAATGGCTCTCAAGAACTCGAAGCAGTAAAGCCAATAAACAGCCTTAGAGGCGCCAACCCCGTAGTAAAAAAAAACTCCCCTGCCATTATGCTACATAAACTTGACCCTAACCTTACGGTACTCGTTAAACCGAACAGATGAAGTATTTGCAAACTGATCAACATAATAGTCCGTATTCTCAGAATTAATTTAAACCTGTGAGTGTCCCTAGGTATAAATTAAAAGAATAACCTAACCTTACTTTTAATCTTAAATTCAAGTTTAAATAAGTTAAATGTTTTATTAGACAGAGAGCCAGAAAGTTGAAGAGAAAGATAAATGGCTAAGTTTTAAATGAAGCGAGTGAGACGAAGAAATGGAAAACGATTAAGGAAAAAAGCGATGGATGGCAATACCATGGGTGGAGCAGTTAAAGAAAGGAAATAATGAAAGATACATTAGAAGAGATAGAGGGCGAGAAAAGGAGAGAGATAGAGAGAGAGAGAGGAGAGAGAGTGAGAGAGAGCGAGAGAGCGAGATAGAATGTGGGGGAGTGAGGAAAGGTAGAGTGGGGGTGAGAGCTTGGGAGAGACAGCGAGTTGGTGGAATACAGATTTTGACTCAATATCAATGGTATATTATGTGTGTGTGTGCGTGTGTGTGCGTGTGTGTGCATGTGTGTGTGTGGGTGTGTTTGTGTGTGTGCGCGCGCGTGTGCAGGAAGAGATTTTTTTATACTAAATAGATATGGTTATCCTCAGGCTGGGTAAATGTGTTTTTAAAAAAATTCAAAATTCAAATGTTTTACTATCTTGCCTACGATTTTGTTTTAAATAAAGAGTATAATTATATCGGTGGGAGACGGACCGTTCCAGTAACCTCAGCTATGTATCGTACTAGTTTGCTGGCACAAAACCTTGTCAGTCGTCGTGCGGTACTTTCTCTGCACTATTAGACAAAAATAGGCTCTGCACTTTAGCCGCTCCTGACAACAGAACCAGAGACTGACATATAATAATAATAATAATTCTCAGTTTTTATATAGCGCTTTTTACAATCACTATGCGCTTCCAAACTTGTATATTAATGCCCCGGCTCTAGGATCTGTTCAATGCTTGAAGAATTGTGGTACAGTGTGAAATTAGAGTCTGCGCTTTCAGACTAGTCTCGTACAGTGGCGTACCTACGGGGAGGTATCGGATCAGGTTCTAGGACAATTATCCCCTGGACATCCACCCTCGGATAACCACACCCAGTCAACTACCCCGTAGAACAACTACCCCCTAGGGCAACCACCCTTTAGGATGACTACCCCCAGGACAACTACCCCTGGTCAACTACCCCCTAACATCTACCCCAAGGACAACTACTCCCCGGACAACTACCCACCAGACAACTACCCCCTATACGACAACCATTCTCTAGAACAACTACCCCCTGAAAACTATCCTAGGGAGTAGTTGTCTGAGGGTAGTTGTCCGGGGGTAGCTGTCCGGGGGGTAGTTATCCTAGGGGTAGTTTTCCGGGGGTAGGGTCCGGATACGATCGGATCGATACTCATCATACACTTTTTTCCATATATTTTTATCAGAGATTTCATTCAAAATAAATCATTACATAAAATAAAAAATATAAATAATTCCATACAAATACAAATCTTCATTTCGTTTTTATAGCACAAATAACTTATTTACAAAAACGGGGAGCAAAGAAGGAGAATAATGGAATGTATATACTTAATTTTTCTAATAATAATACACACATGTTGCTGTATTTTATCAAAATGCATAGGGCCTCTGTTGGATGCGGGTATTTTCTTTTTTACCCTACCCGTAATCTCTTAACCATGTTGCCGCGCATTTCAAATGATTATGATCATTGTGCCGCGGCGGTTCTGAGGCAGTTAACGGCTTGACATGTGAAAAAGACTAAAATATACAGTTGCTCTCTTACAATATTTGTGAAAGTAGTTGTATCAAAGCAATTTGGGAATAATAATGATAATAATAATAGTGAACATTTATAATGCGCCATGTCTTTCAAAAATGACACTCCTGGCGCAGTTGTGTGGACATTGTATAAGTGTGGGCATGCGACCATCAAGTAATTCAAGAAAGAAAGTGAAATACACGTAAGTTAAAGTTTAATTTATAGTTTTTAATTGGTTTAAAAACAAGATCATGGGTTGGTGTCGGACTATAAATTAAGAATGGCCTTTAATACAAAGTGCTACATTTTACAGATCATTGCGATTAAAAGTTTCGGTATGAAAATGACAAGAAAACAATGACAAAATCTTCAAATTTATGATTTATTGCTAACCAAAATCGAATTCATCATCATCTATTTATTGTAGTGAGTTTGTCTTAAAGCTAGTCTGCACTAGTGTGGTCAGGAGGGATTAGACAACCCTGCAAGGTCACTGACAGGTGGCTATCTCATCAACTCAGCGCTCAATTAACATCAGAAAAAGAGGATTATGGGGAACCAACGGGCACCGCTTAGGCAATGTTTTCTATATAGAGGGAGCAACTAGCTACAATAAATACAGTTGGGCTTTAAATGTCCGAAGCATACATATGGTGAATTCATACATTATGGGCGTTTTAAAATCGATGATACATATATACTAATGTATTCAATAAGTAAATGTAAGCAGGAATTCTTATAACCGATATTATGAGATCAAAATCCCATTTGTAATATACATTATGTCATCTTGGAATCTATCTTATTAACAACTGTAATAAACGTATATATATTTTTTTTTTTTTGGGGGGGGGAGGGGGGGGGGTATATATTTTGTTTCTGTCAATTTTGTCGACTTTTTACATTTTTGTCTATTTTGTATAATTGTTATCATTTAATTGGAAATAAAGACGAATTCAATTAGAAATAAAATTAGGCTAGATATAATATTTCCAAACAAACATGTTAATGCGCATTAATGGGAGATTTACATTTGTAACTAATTATAATTAACTCTCACACGTATACTCAATTGTTATTACGCAAATCTAAACTTATAACAGTTTTGACACCCTAATCCGTACCAAACTCTTCATTGCATATTATTGATACTGAACCACCACCATTCACATTGAATTTGTCCGTTTGTCATACTGTGCGTGTGTTTATGACTGCCAGTCATGTTTTGATAATCCTTGATTGAATTGAATTGAATTTGATACATTTGTCCAATTCAGTACATGAAATTGAATATATAGAAAAGGTAAGAAATCAAGTTATGTTTAATGCATAATTAATATTAATTAGATAAACATGTTGCAGGGCGACTAGATCTTAAACATTATGCTTGATATCTTTGCAGCCCTAAAATTATTAACTAATTCATTAATTTAAATGGAAATGTTAATTATGTAGTAAAACTGGTATATACGATAACGATTTGTAACCGTCTAAATTGTAACAAAAAATTGGCTCAGTTTAGCAGATGCACGACACTAGATGCACGACACGCACAAATATTTGTTTCCTTTTTTGACATTTCTGTTTATTTTGTCATTTTTCGTCATATTTCATATGAGGGAATTTGCAGATCAATCCATTCAGGGGACATTTCAATTCTAATATTCTTCCAAACCGACATGAAAATAAGCTTAAAGAATTATATAAAAACTCACAATTTACTGCACCTAGGAGAACTCAACTTTATCTTTAAAGATGTCTGGCTCATGTGCAATAACAACGACCTCTGACCTTAACTTTAACCATCAAACAAGGACACCTGTCTATTCTCAAGATGCTTCAGATATGATATTTAATTATTTTCGAGACTGATAACTTAACTTCAAGGAAAACTAGGTACACGAATCAATATCTTCGTGTGATTGTATTTTGAAAAGAACTATCTAACAGACATTGGTAAAGGTTGATTTACTAGTACATTGTGACATTGTCTCAGACTAATTCGTATTACAAGCACCTGTCTATATCCCCCTTTTTTACATTTATAATAAAAGATCATCATAATTAGTAAATACCTCCATTCGTCGTATATCTCATGCACATTTTATTTTCACCTTGTCTCACAGCTGTAAGCAGTTTATGTTTGTTTTACTCCATAGTTTAGCCCTTTTGACCATGAACAGACTATGATTAATATGAAACTATGATTATGCGGTAGTACTTCTCGGACTTTTTTACACACCTTATTCAGTATGCCTTACAAAATGGAAGTGTACAATTAAGGTATTATGTGCATAATGTTATTGAAAGAAAATTTGCCTTTTTTTTCTATAACCATAGTGGCAAAGAAAATTCATAAAAATCATTGGAATAATATAGCTATCTAATATGTAATAATAGGCCTATGTATTATATCATGCATAAAAAATGTATTGGTTTTTGATTGGTTGAGGGCCACGCGTCACGTGACCAGAAATATTTCAACTATTTTAAAGTTGCTCTGAAAAAGTACTATATGAGAGTACTTTTTGGGAGTTGGAACAAAAATGTGATTTTTTTTTTCTTCAAATTCATTTTTAATGCAGAGTATATAAAACAAATATAACATGCCTTCTATTCGAGGTACTTGTTAAAACTATGGGCCTCGGTGACTCCAAAAGTACCATATGCTTCGGGGCTGCGCCCCTCAGCAAATAGTACTATTGGAGTCACATTTTGCGCTTAGCTTTAACCAGAACATCTCAAGACAGTGTATATTTCTATAATATACGATACGTATACACAAACACAGACAAACACGCACTTACAACTACCCACCTAAACATACGTGTACACTCAAAAAAAAAAAGTGCTAAATTTAGCACTTAAAGATTCAATTTTAGCACTTTTTAGGAGCTCGCATAGTGACTGCACTCGAAGTGCTGAGTTAGCACTTGCACCCGGGCTACTTTGCTAGCACCCAAAGGAGCTGACTGTTGTGCTAAATTTAGCACTTAAAGATTCAATTTTAGCACTTTTTAGGAGCTCGCATAGTGACTGCACTCGAAGTGCTGAGTTAGCACTTGCACCCGGGCTACTTTGCTAGCACCCAAAGGAGCTGACTGTTGTGCACTTAAAGTGCCAAGTTTTGCTCTCTTTTGGGTGCTAGCAGAATAGCCCTTGTGCAAGTGCTAACTCATGCGTTGTTTGACATGCCCCATCTACATTTGGTATGTGGTCAAGGTGGATGTCCTTCGTCATTTACCACTTTCAACTCTTACAGGAAACATTTATTAAACCAACATCCACAAGAAGAACCTGTACCTGAAGTTGTACAGGGTATGGAGGGTCTAGTTGATGCTGATTTGGGTGTTGCTGTTGGTGAAGTGCATAATCCTGCAGCAGATGATGCATTTGATGATGATGATGATAGGATAGGCCTACTACAAGAACAAGATGGAGCAATGCATAATGACAGTACAAGACACTATGAATATGACAGACAATGAAAGCGGACAAAATATACAGTTCCTTAGGTAGACAAAGGAACATCCCTTCACTGTTATTATGTAAAAATGTGTAGAACAGGTGTCACATGCATATTCACCTGTTCTACACATTTTACATAATAGCAGTCAAGGGATGTTCCTTTGTCTACCTGAGGAACTGTATATTTTGTCCGCTTTCATTGTCTGTCATGTTCATAGTGAGACCAGCTGCATTTTTCATTGGTTCTCTTTTATCAAACACCAACATGACCCATGCTATGACAAACAGAGTGTTATCTGCTGCAACAGCTTTGAATACTGATGTTGTTGACAGTTTAAGGAGCAAAGTTATTCAGACTTTTGAGGCCTTGGGTATTGACCTGGAGAATGAAGAATGTAAGAACTCTTAGCTGAATTTGATTCAAAAACAAATATTCACAAGGTAACAGCTATTATACTAACCGACCAATCGGATCAGGTTATGCAGTCAGCACTCGATGTTAAGTGCTGCATATTGTTATAGCACTCGTTTTCTGCACTCAAATATTCAGCACGTTTCGGTTTCCTTGTTAAAGTTAACCCGTCAAGTGCTGATTTTGGCACTTCAAGTGCAGAATCTCACTCAGCACCCAACATTTAGCACCTCAGTTTTTTGCGTGTACATACACCCACAAACACACATTTATATTTATATATATATATATGACAGATTTTTTTAAAGAGGATTATACTGCATTATTGCCAATTGATAAACAGTTTCCTCTTTGTTGTTTTTGGTATAACCTTCTTAAAAAAGAAGAAACCGGTTTGGGTTCCGAAAATTAAACATTGAACTGTTTATCCATCTTATAGTTCCATGGTTTATCAATTCCTAATAAATGTATTACACAATGGTCCTTTTATTCATCTGCTTTATTTAACGCCAACGATAAGTGGATATTAGCCGCTATCCTCATGTAATAGGTGCTACGATAGAAAGGAATTACTATTATCATCCGAATCACCATTATCTTCATTATTGTTACTATTATCATTAATGTTGTTGTTATTATTATAAATACTATTATTATCATCATAATCAATGTTATTTATTTGATGCTCCTGTTTTAGGGACGGGGACGACTTGGACTTTTGCGCTACCCCCAGCCCAGCCCACTTTAAGATTTAGTACCTCTTCATACAATTATTAAACTCCTAACAAAATTATTGACATAGACAAAAGAAATAAAAGATATTGCTTGCGTTGCATTGCAAGTCGGTGCCTTACCTTTGCACCCCATGTACTACACGTACGCCACGGGAAAGATGCATCTGTTCCTATAAAGCATCTTAAAATAATACTTGTATCACCCAGCCAATCAGCAGATCTAGTCAGTTCTCTATTACATCATCAATCTAAAGAACTACTGAAGCTTTGAGACTATCACTCGTTCAAGGCTTAGAACCTGGTAAGTTGTTCAAATTATCATGTTACTAATTCAGATAAGATCGGTTCTCTATAAGATCTTTACTCTAAAGAACCACCGAAGCTTTCTTAGTGATCACAATTTTTCCTAGCCCTAGAATCTTGTAAGTTGTTTTTAGTCCCATTGAATTCCTTCATCGTTAAATGAGTTCAGTTTTTACAAGATCTGTGCCGATCGAACTGTATTTTTGTTTATTCCTCGTTTATTCTTTCAATTATCACATATACTACGTTAAATATACACATAATATGTGAAAGATCTAACGTAGTACACGTTGAAAATCTGGTGGATTATGATAAGAGATGGATCCATAACATAAAAAACAAAAAAATTATAAAGATGTACTGTAATTTGTTAATTGTTTATAATGGTCTGGTATGAAAACCAATGTGTAGAGGGTACCCGGTATAGGATGAGAACGTTGATGTGGTAAGATTGGCATGTGTATAATGGCGCCTGGCCAGAATACTCCTAGGGAGCAGAGCGTGTGCACTGTCATGTGCGGATTAGCAGTTGAATCCAATGACCGGGGTTATAATAATTACAATGTCTAGAGCTTAGAAACCTATTCTAGGAAGAAGACAACTTTAGACTGATTTGCAGTTTGCTCGACATTTATTCCGCTCCGAAACTAGGAGTCCTTTTCCTCAAAACATGTAAAGTAGGAAAGTCAAAGTAAAACAAGTAACATGCATAAAAGCAATAACAAAATCTTATAACCACAATAAAGAGGGTCCACCATAAACAATTCGACAATAATGTATAAACGTGATATGATTCAACAATCTTAAGGGTACATGTACCATGAGTGAAACTCAAAATTGTAGGGATCTCCGGTCACGTGATCAGCGGAGGGATAGTAACTCCTTCCGATCACCCCAGGTCCCTGGGGTTTACGTGACCTGCCGGTAGGATAGTATCTCCTACGGATGATCCCCACAACTTTTCAATACTCACAAAATCATCAATGCATAAATAACATAGTTATGGAAACACTATATTTGTGGGATCTCGAGTCACGCGATCAGCGGAAGGATAGTAATTCCCTCCGATCACCCCAGGTCCCTGGGGTTTACGTGACCTGCCGGTAGGATAGTATCTCCTACGGATGATCCCCACAACTTTTCAATACTCACAAAATCATCAATGCATAAATAACATAGTTATGGAAACACTATATTTGTGGGGTCTCGAGTCACGCGATCAGCGGAAGGGTAGTAACTCCCTCCGATCACCCCAGATACCTGGGGTTTACGTGACCCACCGACAGGATAGTATCTCTTGCAGTATCCCCAATGTTATCCCGGTGCTACTATACCAGCGCATATATAAGAAGTGGTGATAATCGGAACCAACCATGGAATAATCACGAGTAAAAGAAATCCTCCACCCACATTTTTTTTGTTTTTTGTGTGGGGGGGGGGGGGGGGGGTTGGGCGTGGTTTGCCATGGTTGCTTCCTTACCATCTATGGACCCATGCTGTTTAACTAACTATTATCATGTATTTATCATGGATTCAATCCGTAACATATTGTAATCTTATGTTATTATTCTTGCTGCTAGCCAGACAGTGATAGAGGCGAAAACCCGACAATATTGCCATTGTGGCTTAGTTTAACGAGCAAAATAATTATATTTCCTTTGTCGGGGAAAATTCCCCCATGGCCCACTTTGTAGTTCTGAGGCTACTGTGCGACCGAGTGGCTCTGACTCCACCCTCTGCTAGCTTAACAATTATGTACGACGTATACTAGTACATCAAAATCAATCATTAATTTAAATATGGTTCTAGTTTGTCAGCAATTAAATAAGTTTCAAGTTTAATGTGAATCCCAAAATGAAGGCGTATATATCTGAATATGTAACTCACGTTACAACACGCTGTTCCTCAACTTTTTGTGTTATAATAATTCCATTGTCACATCGAACCCTGTCTGTCCGAGATTCCACAAGGCTCATTAATAGCCGAATTAGTGTTATTGTCCCGTTTCCGTGGATGTAAATGTTCTATTCATGTGTACCCAAGCCCGAGTCTATTCCTTCTTGGAAGTTATCGATGAGAGCGTCGGATCCTCTGTCGGACAGGTGTACCCCATCTCTTAAAAATAAACTGTGATTGGATGGATCCAACTGATGAGCAATAACTGACGCATTCGGCAGCCGGGCTATTAATCTCCTCGCGTACTTGTTGAGCGATTTCCTGACCCCATCCATGGCGTCTTGTGATGTTCGATGACCACGACTGCTATGATAGAATAGGCGTGGGATGATGGTCGACCAGGCGATGTGCGTACGAGGCATGGCTGTCCGAAGGGTTTGAAGAGCCATATCGATCGCGATTCTGCATTGGCAGGCATCATTCAGGCCCAAGTTATTTGTTCCCAGATGCACGATTACTAGCGCAGGTGCTCGTTGGTTGTATCTCAACCTGTTCTCCACCAGGCGCGGAAGGTCTTGTAACGTCGCTCCTCCCTGACCGTGCCATTGGACCGTCCCTCTTGCTCTTCCCAGATCTTGGCGGTTGAGCATGCTCGCCCTCTGCTTGGCACGTCTGACCAAGCTGTCGCCTACGATCCAGATCCTGTCGCCGGTTGTCTCTGAAACAGGATGGAAAAACTCCCCAAAGTAATGTGTTCTATATTCATATTCATATCATCATACACGCGGGCTACTTATTCTCCCACTTATAATTTACTATGAAAGTATGTGATAGTAGGTTTCCATTAAAAGGAAAAAAGGAAGGAATGATCGTTCCTCTGTGTTACATGTAAAACCTAGCAGCGATGGGGGTTACGACAATATTAATGATTGGGGGAGTCTAATCAGGATAGTAACTCCTGGTTGATCCTCCAGTCCCATTCTGGTTATTAACATGAGCACTTCACATAATTGATCTGCACGTTGTATACTTTGTGTCGTGTTCAACTTTTTATTGTATTATAACGAATTAGGTTAAATAAGTGTGTAGAATTATTACTGCTTTCCCGTTTGCCCGTTAGTAATTTAACTCCAATTTGTCATGGTGATCTCTATTAATGTAATGTTGTGGCCTTGTTGGGAATTAATTGCATAATTTATGTGGAGCGCGTTGATATCGTAACATATTATGCTGTATATAAAGTTATCATTATTATTATCCTTATAATTATTATGTTTATGATAACGTTTATTCCTATCAATTTTAAGTTGCACCTGATATTTAGCGGATATAACGCATGTACACAGAGCTGCGCCACCTTCCCATTGCCATTATCTGTTCTGGGGGAACGCCTTTCAGGGCCGCTGTGGTTGCCGCTCCGATTCGAAAGGAGCGTGTGCCATATTGGCTACCACTGTACCCGTTGTGCTGTAGGGTTTTCTTCAGAACTGAACTAAATTGATACCTAGTTACAGGGGCCCCATCACGATGACAAAATAACGGACCATCTATATCAGGTCTTACACGGAGGTATGCTTTCATGGCTTTCACAGGGCACTTTTCATCTGTCCCATTGCTACCGATATTGATCGTGGTTCCTTGCCCGTATTGGTCGGTTTTTGAGAATCTAATACGTACTAGCAGGCTTCCCTTCGGGCCACTGCAAAATTTGATGTCATCCCTCGCTATGACCTTGTTTAAGTCATCGCCCTTCCTTTGAATCGTGAATTCTCCCACTCTCAGAAACCCAAAAAATGCTAATAAATATGATGCGTGAAACATCATTGATTCGTAGTGAGAATAGCATACAAGGTATAATGTTGGTATGATTGTCTCTAAAAGTTCCCAAGTTATGGGTCTTCTACTGTCTACCATAGATCTGTCGCGCCTGCTCCCTTCCTGCATTTTCTTAATTAAGAAATGTTTAGTTGGGTCCGCCCAGCTGTACATATTGTGTAAATATGATAACGCTGCGACATGCTTTGTGATGGTTGATGATGATTTCCCATTAATGGAGAGGTGTGCGATGAATGCCATAACCTGTGTAGTTGTTGTAGGCCATGATGTATTCAGTTGTCTATTCAATCGAAACTCTTGAAATGAGTCTACAGCACTCTGGTATGCCCGCTGTGATCCCTCTGCTAAGGACTGTCCTAGTAGTCTATGTGTTTCTGCTGCTAGGTCAGCACTATTCCCGTAGGTATACGACTTGGTCGGTCTCGTGCTCCTGGTGCTAGTTTGCGGAATCGCCCCATCTGAAATCGTGAAAGGGAGTCGGCAACACCATTGTCAAGTGTATGTACGTAAACTGCTTTATAGACAATGTTTTTCTTTAAGCAGATCAACACAAATTTACGTAATAACTCCATTATTTTCGGACATGATGATGTCTGCTTGTTTATTGCAAACTTCACTGACATGTTGTCTGTGTACAGGACTATTCTCCTATTCTGGAGTTCCTCCCCCCATGCAGCGATGGAGAGTAGAATGGGTATCATTCTTTCCATGCTATTGACGTACCCTCGATAATTTCGCGCGACGACCACTTGTTATTAAACCACTTGCCTTCAAAATAGGCTCCGAAACCAATTTCCCCGCTAGCATCAGTGTACAGAACGTGGTCGTTATCTCCTCCCCACCCTTCCTGGGGGATGACTGATATGCCATTATAGTGGTTCAGGAATTCGAGCCATATGGTTAGGTCAGCTTGGGCCCCCTCATTCAACATTATACTGGTACTTTTCACATTTTTCCCTTTTGTTAAGTCTATTAACCGTCGTAAAAATGCTCTGCCCGGTCGTACAGCTCTGCAAATGAAATTCAAGGAGCCAATCAAAGATTGAATCTCTTTGACGGTGGCTGATTTATGAGCTAGCGCCCTACCGATTTTCCGTCTTATTTCCACCAGTTTTTCTTGTGGTACACGTACTTGCATTAGTACTGAGTCAAGCTCTAAGCCAAGAAATGTCAATCTAGTAGTAGGCCCTTCTGATTTTTCTTTGGCTAGGGGGACGCCTAGTTCTTTGCACACTAATATTAATGTATCAACAACTTGTTTACATGTTAATTCTTCATTTTGTATTGAACCCACACATAAGAAGTCATCCACATAGTGCACTATTTTGTTGGAGCCAATTCTTTCCCTAACGCAATGTTCAATAAACGTAGAAAAAGATTCGAAATATGCTGGGGCACAGCTGATACCCATGGGTAAGCATTTGTCAATATAATATTTGCCGTCAAACTTGACCCCGAGCAGTTCAAAATCATTTGGATGAATCGGTAGTAACCTGAATGCCGATTTGATGTCCTCTTTTGCTAGCTCGGCACCTATGCCTGCTTCAACAATTAATTCTGTTGCTTTATCAAAACTCGTGTATTCAACCTTGCAAACTTTATCCGGAATAAAATCGTTTATTGAATACCCGGGTGGGTATGACAAGTGGTTAATTAAACGATATTCGCCCGGCACCTTTTTGGGCACCAGTCCAATGGGACTCGACCGTAATTTGTTTAGTGGCCTAACTTCAAATGGGCCTAGGTATCTACCCAGTCTTACCTCTTTTTGAATTTTTTTCAAGTGCTACTGGTTTGTTGTTTTCCACTGATTTTAAATTGGGCATATCAGCCGGCATGCGGGGGCCTGTGTAATTCAATTTGAAGCCTTCAGTAAAGCCTTTTTTCAAAAATTCTGCGGCCTCCCTGTTAGGATACGTCTTTAACATAACTTTTAAGTTCTCGGTTATAATTGGTGTTTGTGCTAGAGACATTAAGTCACTCATCTGTTGCGTTATGTTATTATCTTCTTTCACATTGCCATGTATATCTTTATTATTCTTCTGTGTTTGTTCCCCATTTCTGGAGGTGCAGTTATTTGTTGTTGGGTTTGATGGCTTTGAGGTTTGACCGTTGGACTCCAGTGCAGTGGATTTTCCCATGCCCTTTGTTACCACAAAGGGTACATGCGTGTGTAAAGCGGCATGCCTGTCTAGAGCATTGCCCTGACCGGTAATTGAATTCATAGCATTCTCCGCCACGAAAGTTTTGTGCCCGAGATGGCGCCCTTCCCTTATTCATATTGGGTGTGAACTTTATTGTGCTCGACCCCCGGGGTGTGGCCCATTCCCGCTTGGTTGCCCACGATCCCTGTTGGGTTTGGGGGCGGTCTTGTATCCGCATGTTTCGCGGAGATCCCCCACCTATTACGTGAAGGAGCCACAATTCCCCATCTATTGATGACCACAACCCGCCTTTTCTGTGCATGCGATGTCGAAATTCGACATCGTAGTCTCTCCAACCATACCCATAGTACCGAGAGGCAGCAGATCGGATTAGTTGCCCATATTTCAGAAGCTCATGTGAGCGAGTTGGATTGGCTTCTAGATAAATACTGGTATATACAAGAAATGCATCGGTCCACCGTTCAATGGACACGATTTTATTTTTGTTAGAGGTAGCGGGTTTCAGCACTAACCTTCCCCCTTCGTGAGATATTGCTAGGTTAGGGGCTTGTTCGTCTACTGCCTCTGGCATTGATTGTGTTGCTATGTTTTGTGTCTCAAGAAGTGTGTTTAAATCTACATAATTATTGCCCTCTCCATATTTTTTCCTTCATGTTGGGGTGTACTTTAGGCGCCTTGGATTAATTCGAGTGGCAGTAAACACGCGGCTTTATGCAACGCGGCCTAGTTTGCGTTAAAGCCACAATCGTCCGCACCCCTCTATTCAAAAGCCGGATGCGAAAATCCCGCATAAAAGAGTGTACGCTCCAACGACTCCAGAACAGAGCTTGACCTACTCATAATTTTTTTTTTTTTTTTAAAGCTTTTTTGCCTTTATTCAGATCTTCATAATTATACAAAATAATGAATAGGAACACAACTGTTCTTACAGTATAAACATACATGTAGTACATTGTCTCATACATTATAAACACAGACATATTTAAAAAATATTTTTCATAAGTATCCAAACTAATATAGTACACATTCAAACAAGTGTACAGGATGTGCCCCAATTCCTTTAAAAAAAGGAGAAGGTGACGGTAATACTTGAATACAACATTATAAAAAGGAACAATTTTTACAACATAATATGCAAATTAATTAGTTCAATATAAATTAAGCAATCTGAACAAAGATTTTCTTTTATAAACAAAAAGTATAAGGTGAAGGTGCTGCTTCATAACCCATGACAAAATGTGTTATATTTACATATACTAATACGGTGCATTTTTCATGCTAACTATATAAGGGTCTTGTATCAGTGGAGGTCTGTAACTATACCGTTATTTAAAAAATATATAAATATGAAATATAAAAAAACAAGCAAACACGATTAGCAGATAAATGTTCGGATCGATGGGAAAGTGAGTGAGTGAACAGTAAACAGGAATTACAATATATATACAATCAGTTCCCCTGCCTTAAGGGGTAAAATTTTCCCATTTTTGATAATGTATTGGCAGTTTGTCCTTTAATTTTGCTTTTTCATGTTCAACTTTTTTTGAGTTCTCTACAGCCTTACATATTTCTTTACTAGTTGGGAACTTTCCATTTTTACGATTACTGTAAATCATATATTTGACCATAATCAATACATGATTTAACAATATATTATCTTTCATATTTTTTCTGAAACCAAGCAACACATCAATCCATTGCATATTAAGAAACTGAAACATCTTTAAACTGTTTCCCATCTCATTCCATATTCTGGTCCCTTCAGAACATTCAAAGAAGATATGACGATAGGTTTCTACTTCTTTTCTACAAAAGGAACATAAATTTGACCGTATTAAACCAAAAAGATACAATTTATCATTACAAAATATGATGTTATGTAAAAGTTTATACTGAAATTCCCTTAACTTCCCATCTAGAGTGGAAAATCTGGGGATTGAGAAACATGTTGTTGTTTCCGACTTATCTAGATTTAAAGCTATTACCTCTGGATGTTTAAAAGCAAATGCATCTTGTATTATAGCAATAAAAATGTTATAGAGCATTTTGGAAGAGACAGACTCAAAAGAATATACTGTTTTGTTAATGATAAAGTTAATGTTGGAAAGATCAACAGTGTCATTTAGAGTATCATCTCTCCCTCTGCAAATCCTCTTAATCTTCCAGGCAGCTGGCAATTTGGTGTATAGATCATTAAGCAAAAACAGATCGTCTACATTAAGACCTTTCCTTATGAAATAGTCCCCTGATCTCATATCACCTTCTGCGTCGGTCAAATGTTTAACTTGAAAAATGTTCACATGAAATAATTTTGCATTAAAAGGAATTATCCTACCTTCAATAAAAGTATTGTTAAAGATAATTTGATTTTCATTATGTGTTTCTTTTACAATATATTCCTTCTCCTTTAGATAATTCCAGATGTTCAAAAAATCCAAGTATAGATTGGGTGCCTTAATATTAATTGTTTTGGGATTATAATTGCAAAAAAATATTAACTTTCCTCCTACCGTTCTGAATATATATTCGAAAAATTGTTTCCATTTCATGTCATTATTGCCACCAAGCAGTTTCTTAATCCACACTACACGCTGTGCATAGATCATGTACTTGAAATTCAACATTTTCAAACCCCCTTTATCATAATTCAAATATAAAATATTCCTTTTTATCTTATCATGTCCATTCCATATAAAATTGAAACATATCTTTTCAACTTCTTTGAAAACACTTGGTGGTACCGACATTATAGAAGACACATATAGTAATTTAGAGATTGCAAAAACTTTAACCAATTGAATTTTCCCAAAAAGTGTTAAATCCCGTTGCTTCCACCACCCTAACAATCTTTTTATTTTGCTCAGTATTTCCTTATAATTCATTTCTTCTTTAACATTAATATCCAAAGAGAAATATATTCCAAGAACTTTTACCAGAGAAACCATCTTACCCAATGTTATACCGGTCAAATTTTCATTACTGTGACTAGAGGAACCAAGCTTCATAATTTGTGTTTTGTCCCTATTAATTTTTAATCCAGATACGTGAGAGAAGGAATCTAATATTTTTTCTAAGATTTTCATATCTTCTGTGTCTTTCAAAAAAATTGAACAGTCGTCCGCATACATTACTATCTTCGTCTGTATATTGCCTATCAAAATACCTTTTAATTTTTGTTCATTGCGAATAACCACTGCTAATGTTTCTATGATTAACAAGAATAAATATGGACTTAAGGGATCTCCTTGTCTTACTCCCCTGCCTATTTCAAAATAGCCTGTGGAAAAGCCCCCATTCATGACACAACTAACTACATTTTTATACAATACTTCTATCCATCTACAAAAATATGGGCCGAAACCATATTTTTTCAGTAAGAAATTCATATATGAGTGTGAGACAGTGTCAAAAGCTTTCTCGAAATCAACTGTTACTAGAAAACCCTGTACCTTGTATACCTGTGTGTAAAATATGACATCGTCGATAATTCTCACCGCTTCTCCTATATTCCTACCAGGCAAAAAACCAACTTGATCTACATGTATCACCTCTTCCAATACATTCTTTATTTTTTCCGCCAACACTTTAGACAAAAGTTTATAATCCACATTAAGGAGGGTAATTGGTCTGTAATTGCGAATATATAAAGGGTTTTTACCTTCTTTTTTTATTACCGTTATTACACCCTGTTTCTGTGTGGTGGACAATTCACCCTTCTCAAAAGAGGCATTGAAGGAGTCCAAAACAAGGTTCCCTATATCAGGCCAAAAAATGCGATAAAATTCCACTGACAAACCGTCATTCCCAGGCGATTTGTTTAAAGACATTTTATTTAACATTGAAGTACATTCCCCAAATGTAATTTTCTCATCACACGACTTCTTACTAGCTTCACTTATATTTAAGTGAGACATGTTAAAAAAGAGATCATCTGTCCTATCCATCTTTTCATTTTCTGAGTATAGGTTATGATAAAAATGTTTAATTTCTTTTAAAATTTGTTTTGGATCAGATGTTTCTTCATTCCTACCATCTAATTGTAATTTGTCTATAAATGTTTTTTTCTGATTGGATGCCAACAGTTGTTTAAAATAATTTTCATTGATTTCACTTTCTTCAAACCATTTTGCACGCGATCTAACTTTTAACCCGACTATTTTCTGATCATATAACACTTTGAGTTCCTTTCTCTTTGACTTCAAATTTTGTAAGGTATCATTATCTGGAGAAATAATCAATGAAAGTTCAAGCTTCTGAATATCTCCCTGTAATTTGCGTAGGTTTTCCTTCGTTTCTTGTGCCCTACCTTTGGAATATTTCTTTGTTTTTTCATGAACTTTCATTTTAACGAAATCCCACAGGACTCTGGCGTCTGTAATATCTTTCTTCCCCTGATCTACGACAGATTTAATTTCTGCTCTCATATATTGAACATATTCTACATCTAAACACAGACTATTATTGAACTTCCAGTAAGATGGACCTATTTTTTGAAAACCTTTATCACCCAAAGGCAAACCTAGATGGATGGCAGAGTGATCAGGAGCTATGGAGGGTATAATATTACACTCGGCAATTTGTTTCTCCAGTTCGTTTGAAACTATCCAATAGTCTAACCTACTTTGAATTAAAGGGTTATTTTGTCTGTAAGTAAATTGAATCGTATCTAGGTTTCTTTTCCTCCATATATCCAGCATATCAAACCTTCCAAGGAAATCCTCGAATTCTAAATTAAACTTGTGACCTCTAATACTCCCTTTACTTGAAATATCCAATTCAAAATTCCGAATCATATTAAAGTCGCCACCAATTATCATAAGGGATTTGTTTAAATTGAATTTATTTAAGCGAACAATTAAATGATTTAAAAAATCTATTTGTTCCTGCTTTTTTTCTCGAACTGGAAAATAAACATTACAAATAATGTATCTTATGTTTTGTACCTCAATTTCTAAAATAATGTACCTCCCGTCTGAATCACACTCACTTCTCAATACCTTCAACTTCAGTTTTTGCGAAATCAGAATACAAACTCCTCGACTGTGGTTGGTCCCGTGACTAAAAAAACACTCCCCACTCCACTCCCTCTCCCATCGATCCTCAACATCGTTTGTACTAAAAGTTTCCTGAAAAAAAAATTATATCTCCTCTCTGTCTACTCCACTTTACTATAGCGTTCCTTTTGGTAACGTCTCTAAGACCCTTAACATTCAAAGAAACAAAATTCAACAGATCGTTCTTCCTATCCATCATGCATTATTACATTTCCTAATATACGTGTATATACGATCAATACCTCATTTGTCCTTAGATCATTAAATTGAACATTAAATATCGACAAGTGTACCAATGATAGCATTTTTGCACCTTTCACCTTAACATAAAAAGACACAACACTAATACAAAGACAAAACATCACAACACACACACACAAACAAAAACTAACCAAAAACACACAAAGACACGGACGCATCATAGCGCACCGAAAGGAACCGAGGGCCCGCCGCAAGAAGCTAAACCCCCTTTTCCGGACCATTTTAAGTAACTTTTTGTTAACTTGCTGTACTCCATCCCCTTACTCTATAAAGTCCATACCACTAACCTCTTCTAACATATTCTCTCTATATATTTAGGTTCTAAAAAATTAATTTCAATGGGTAGCTTATAAGTAACCAGAAACAAAACAAGTCGTATGGACAATAACAGCTTTCTTGTGAAAAAAGGGAAAAAAAGACAAGAAAAAAGAAAAGAAAAAAAAAGAAAAGAAAAAGAGGACGACTGCTAATAAAAGTCTTCTTCTAAAATATGGAGACCTTTACCATAACAATTACTTTTTTTAAATAATCTCACAGTCATACAATTCGCTATAGTACAACTTTTTAAAGTAGTTTACGTAGAAATTGTAAATTAACAATAACACGAATATCAATTAAGAGCGCAATGAACCATATTCCAGACAATATCATATGAGAAAGTTTGGACACCATTTATTTCTTTATGACCACGTTTTGATCCATTTCATTCAGAAGTATGAAAATATATCATTAGATTGACCTAAATACATACTCTATTTCCTCTAAATAAACATTATAACAAGTGGTCATAAAATTAGGTATGAAATGAAATCTTTCCCAACTGTCTCATTTCCAAAATGATTCATTTCACCTGTCTCTTTTCATCTTAAGCAACGAGAGTCGTAATATATTCAATGTAAACGGTTTTCAAAAACATTTCATATACTGTACAATTTATGTACTTTTACATGAGGTTAAAATCAATGAGTTTACATCTTGAAATAAATGAACTCATAATGTATATTAATACCAGAGAGTGTTCAAGCATTATTGACATAATCTCTAAAAAGTTCACTTGTATATTTTTCAAGTGGCATCAGTTCGTACATAGCTATCCCCAAAAGAGAGCGAGAAAAATAAAGAAAGAAGGAAAAAAAAAAAAAAAAAAACTCCTAGTACAGTTCAGCCCAAACTTCCAACACAATCTTGACGACCTAAATTCATCACCACAGTGCTTTCAACTTATACCAGTTGACCGCCCTCTATAGGCCATGTAACTCTCAAACTATGCAGGGGCTGCGGAAACGGGTGGCTGTGGCTTTTTTTTTTAGTAGACACGTTTCATGAAAGCACCGAAAAAGGGGTTTATAGATTGTTCGCATGCTCAGACCTCCCCCCCCCCCTACTCTCAAAACGCTCCGCGGCCCCTGCTATTAAGGGTCAGAATTCACATTCCCTTCCTCAAAGGGATAACTTATTAAGACAAATTATTTATCACACATTTATACAAGTCATACATTAATGCTTTTTTTCCTTTAATATGTTTCGCTTTGTTGTAGCTTCATTTGTCTCGTTTTCGTTTCCAAACTTCATTAATCTGTGTTGGGTTATCTTAAACAATATTTGACTTCTGGAACATTTATAAACTTAAGGGCAATACGCTTGACTAATCATGAAAAGATTGTTTAATAGTTATAAATGAATGGCGCAAAATATGAGCTTTTTGAATGAAAGCGCCGTAAAAAAAAAGTAACAACAACAACAGCAGCAGCCTTCATTTTTTCTTTTATCCTCAAGCGAGGTTTTTATTTCCATAACTTCAATACATATTTACATTAATAACTCAATGATTGAGTGAAACGAGTGAAACATAACATAACAATTAAAGTATATACAACAATTCTACCAGCTTAGTATTATTTTCTTTGAATGCACAATCATGCCTAAAAAAATCTTACCAACGACCCAGACTAGATAATCGTTTTAACGTAACATTTTATCAACGAACAAAATGGATATTATATTTAGAGTTCAGAAATAAACAATATGAAATGAAACAATAGTAGTGATCGAGAGGAAGGAAAAAAAGAGTTAGGAGATGAATTAAGACAAAAATAATAGAAAAAATCGTGGGAGAGAATTCAATAAAACAATCAACTTGAAGTTATATAAAAATGTGAGGAACATAAAAAGACCAAAAGTCTATCAAAGGTTTGTCCCCAGGTATATGAAATGAAAAGAATCTAACACAGTTACACAGGTAATAAACAAATTTAAAATAAGTGGTGAAGTGTGACGTCATCAATAATCTATGTTTTGAATTTCTCAATTTTTCTTTATTTTCCGAAAGAGCATAAAAAATAATGTCCTAATATTGATAACAATTGAATATAAGTATTGGCTGAGATATGACCATCTGAATAAATATATTTCCTATAGGAACTCAGTGTTATTTGCTCTGGCTCCTAATGATTTCTCTCGGACATTCAACGTTGCCTTTGCCCAACTCCGCGCATTAAACAGTAGTTTATTGAATATACCCCCCCCCCCCTCTTCCCCTCTCCTCTCTCTATCAAACTCGCCTTTCATGCTATGGCTACGTTGCGTTAACATTTTATGCGCCATTATGTTAGTGATTGTGATCGATTTTGAGCAAAAGAATGGTAATTAGATAAGAAACAAGTATTAAACAGGGAAACAAGACACACAAAATCATATTGCCAATTGAGGTTGAAATAAAAGCAAGCGAAGGAAGATATGGCTTTCATATTTAGAGATCAGAAATAAACAATATGAGTGAGAGGGGTTGGAGAGACAGAAAGTTGGACGAAGTCTGTACCGTATTCATCATTATGATAGTTGTACGTCTCTCTAATCACCCCCCCCCCCCCACTTGGCTCTTTTTTCTCTTTCTGTTGAGTTTGTTTATATATTTTCGCATAAGTATAATGTCCGACGTATATTAACACCATGAATAAACTTTTTTTGTCATATCAGTTTGATGCAACAGAGATTTATATTCAAAAGTTTTACTTCTTATAATTATTATTGTACTGTAATATTCTTCTCTCCGTTCATTTTAGCTTCTTCTGAATGTTGACGCTATATTTCTTAATCTCTTGATGAAATATAAACACCAGAAGCTAGTATTTAGTGGATGCAAACAAAACATTGCAGCTGATGGGTTCGAAAATCCAAAACATGAATAGACTTCCTGCTTTTTCACTGCAGATCATAACAAAGCGAATGAAAATGGGCAGACCGTAGTTCAGATAATCCGGCTATTGTTTTCTATCATTGGAATAATCCACCAGCTCCATCTTCTCACGCAAACAGGCCGGTGAATGTACTGTCGTAGTTGTTGTTGTTTTATTTAGGCAAGTCAGTCAGTTTTTGACCATTATCGCCGAATAATTTGAACAAGTTTGTTTTTAATTCTAATTTACGTATATGCACTCACATAATATGCGTGTATATCATGAATAATATATAAATAATATTTGTTTTTAAGATATATAATTATATATTACATTTTTTGGTCACGCTTTGCTTAAAATAGATTATGATTATGTACATCATACGGACAGAATGAATTGAATGTGTATTTTCATTATATTATATTGCAAGCAAATGGCGGAATAGAAAACAATATGAAAGATGAAAATGGAAAACGACATTGGCAGATATAGACAAAGAGAGAGAGAGAGACAGACAGACAGACAGAGAAAGAGAGAGAGGGAGAGATGAGAGAGAAAGAGAGAGAGAGAGAGAGAGAGAGATGAGAGACAGAGAGAAAGAGAGAGAGAGAGATGAGGGACAGAGAGAAAGAGAGAGAGAGATGAGAGACAGAGAGAAAGAGAGAGAGAGAAAGAGAGAGAGAGAGATGAGAGAGAAAGAGAAAGAGAGAGAGAGATGAGAAACAGAGAGAAAGAGAGAGAGAGAGAGATGAGAAAAAAAAACTTTGAAAAAAAACGAAATAACGCCTTTTACGTATTTCAGCCAATGCCGATGTTGGCCTTTTTGTTGGCATTTTCGTGTTTTATTACCTACAATTAGCTGGCCCATTTAATTAAATAATTAATTAACGCTCGCCGTGTTTTTTTTTAAAGTGTAGCTGGATTGGTATTGTATTGGCTAAATTTCACACATTTTGGGGTCTAAAATTACCTCCATAGCAATTTTAGGTTCTAACAGGGCACTATAAATGTCATACATGTAGATAAGAATAAGAGCAATAACCATGCACTTTGAATGCATTTGCGGTCTGAAAATAGGACTCAACTATCCCTTTAATACAAGCGTTACAAAATACCCGGCCATTGGATACAGTGCCCCCTTCCGGGATACAAACACCTGAAGCTAGTATTCAGAATTTTTATAACTCATTGCTTTCCTATCATTATTCATCACCCTCCCCATCTAAATAATGATAATAATAATATGATGATGATGATTATAATGATAATAATAAGCCGGAGAAACACAAGCGTACGGGGGAAGGGGGTACGGGGCAGAATGCGGATAGGGAGGCAGTGAAGAAACAAAAGAGAGGGAGGAAAAGAGATGAACAGGAGCAAGAGAAAAAGAATTCTTTAGAGAGGGCTTTATACCAAGTTCAAAGAAACAAATAATATTTAAAACCTTCAGTAAAATGTGTTTTGTTTTGAATAGCATAATCTCCAAACAAGAATTCATGAATCAACACATTGGCTTAATGGCCAGCACGCAATTGTTTATACCGGCGAGAGAGAAAAAAACCACTTGTCTTTATTTCCATTAATTGCTGGAGAATTATATTTCAATACAGACAATACAACAACTTGTTGAATTTTTTAAACAGGTCTTATTACTTGTAAACAACCCTTTTAAACGGTGTTTTTATTGTGCATAATGATCCATTCCAAATATACAGAGTACAGTGCTAATTAGACACGAACTCAAGCTAAGCTAAATAACTTGGTTTAGCCGCAGAGGGAGCTAAACAAGTATGACGAATCTTTCAATGGGTTGAAAATTAATCGCGGTTTTTCTGGCTTGAAAAAGACGTCACGGTCTTCGGACACACACAATGCAGCTTTTCGTGGGCAAATCGTGCATCCGGGATTAACTCAATCGGCTTTGATGCATGCGCTCTCTGGTTAATAAGCCGCGTGTTTACTGCCACTCGAATTAATCCAAGGCGCCTTAGTCCCCAGTCTATCAGTGACCGGAAACAAGGGCGACTGATCTGTGTTATATGTGTGTGCACCACTGTGCTCCCCCTTGTATCCCAGGCAGTAGCGCCTGACTGAGTCGGTTGCCCGACACTGCTTGCCCGTGTGGGAGGATGGGCTTCATTATCCCTCAAATTATGACTAGCTCTAGGCCTAGTGTCACTCTCGTTGTGTGTAGTTTGTAATTGAAAGCCAGCGTGTAGGCTACCGGTGTTTGGTACAATCGAGGGGAAGGAAACCACCAAGTTGCTTTCCCTCTCGCTTTCAAGATTGTTAGATCTATGTCTTGTTGTTTCAATAAATTGTGATATTTCTGGTAGATGTGATTGCATAGCTACGTCTACCTCACCTTGCATTGGCTGTGCATGTGAAGGCGGCTGGCTTGATGACTGGTTCGCTCCAGTTGTCTCGTTTCCACTGTATTGTGGTCCGTCAGTCTCCGGAGCCGGGTTTATGCTGGTAGTGGCTGAGCGTCCACTGCTGGGGTTACCGCTCGAGTGTCTCGCATAACTCCACCGTTGTAGATTCACTGGCTGTGCGCATTTTCGGTTTCTTTACAGAGGTAAATTTCACATGTCGCTGTCTCACAAAGGCACCGCTTAAACAGCTGTAAAAGGCGCGCGCTATTTCTGGCCTATGCCAGCAATTGTTTTGTCTATCCTTGACTCTCCCAGAATGACTCTGATCATTTATTATGATCACGTTATTCGTAAGCGCTATACAAATGTACTAGGTACTACATATATTATCATTATTATAATGTCTACATCTTTTATAATTTACCATTTTCAGTCACGATGCGTGCTATCATCTCTCTTCTCTTGGTGGCTGTGGCCGCTGCTGACCTGGCGCCTCTTTTAGAAAACAGCGAACCCGTCCCGGGAAAGTACATCATAAAGCTAAAGGTATATCTATTCTTAACCTTACTTTTACTCTAACATCTTTGTCACGCTCCCACAAGAATAACAGAATGATCATTTTTTTAATTCTTTCAAACGTAAGTTCGAGGAGTGTTTATTGCTAGGTAACTAACATATTTGAATTTTTTTATTTCTTACCGAAAGTTTGAATATGGTTATTAATTTACAATTCCCAGTGGTAATTTGTTTTCACTATTGCATTTTCTTTCGATACTTATGATGTATGTTTTCTTGCCATGTTTACAGGGATCATGTTTATAAGTTGTACCAAACGTTTTATAATACCACATTTACAGTAATCTTTTATTCTTTGTATAATTGCTTGAACCTGTATTGTTTTTATATATTTTGTCCTGCTTATTCATGTTTGTATAATGGAGATGTGAAGAATAGAATTCAATTCAATTCTATAAGTCAGACAGAAAACCGAAAAAAATAGTATTACCCCTATTTATGGTCAAATGGACATCGTTCTAAGAAACCGCAATACAAATTACAAGGTCAACTACAGCTTTACGGTAAGCTTGGGTTTTGTTTGGATGGTGTGTTCAGTAAGAGTGTGTCTTAAATAAAAACATCACCAATGGGGAGCAGCAAAGTTGAAAAGCAGAAGATTTTGGTGATATGGAATCTATTTTTACTGATTCGCACGCACCAATGCGTTGCAACCTTGGAATATTATGAGGACATTGGGGGAAACGGGATTTTAAATCACAAAACAATGTCAAATATAACCTCTATCGGGTAATATCATCATATTTTGCAAAATAAAACACAGTACACGGAACAACAATTTCCATATTTAAACCAGAACTGCACATCGCTTTCCCATGATTTAAGCGATTTATTATTGTCTGCGCATGTAGATTAACATGTGTAAATCACTATCTTGATATTGTTGCGGCTTATTGACGGTGACCCTAATGAGATCAATGTGAAGAAACATGTACGGAATGTTATTGAGACGACATTGGCGGAGACAATCACAATGAATTCGTTAACGAAACGACGAATGCCCATCCGTAATAGGTCCATGGTCAGACAAATCAACAGTTAATGTATGCAGATTGAATTTCATCTATATTCATCCAACCTTAATAAGCTATCATTTCTCTAGGGAAATATATATGGCACTAAGCTATTCTGCATCACTACATATATGGTTGTCTGTGGGTTTCCTCCTGTCTTCACAGTTTACACATACTTTCTCTCTTCCCTTTCCGTGAAAAATCTCTTCTGATTCTATAATTTCTGACCACTGTTGCCCCTTTGATAGTCGTTGATCAGGTGATTAGTTGCCAACTAGTGATTTAGAAGTACTCTACATCAACTCTCAATTTAGGAAGAAATTTAGTTGTCAATTAATCCTAGTTTTAAGAATACCATTTTGATGTAGTTGACAACTAAAGTATATGTAGTTGATAACTGGGGGAACATTTAGTTGCTTACTAGGCTTTATGAATAGGGCCTACCTTCAAACCAAAAACGTTAGGTTAATGAAAACATACTGGTGCATAGTTGACAGTTAAAAAGCTCACTAGTTGCCAACTACGCTCAGTAAACTTTTATGAATATAAGCCCAGGGTTTCTAGAGATAAGCATGTATACATTTAAAAAAAATTGTGAATATGTCAAATGTAACTGTGTAAGTATAAGTATAATCACGTGCCCTTATATAATCCCCATAACAGAATGGAATCAACGTTGATGAAATGACCACTACTGTAAGTCTCTTCGGCGGAAAAATTGGTTATAAGTTTCGTCGCGCTCTAAATGGATTTGCCGCCGAACTCGCCGATAATGTACTTGACATTGTAAGTTAGTTTTTAACCCAATTTACCTAGTTCTGAGTTTAACCGTACTTATCTCTATCTATTAACATGATAATAATTATATTTATTAAAGTTTTACGCATTCCAAGATTCAAGACACACTGTACGAGGGGGGGGGGGGGGGGGGGTCATTCGAATGACATCTAAAAGTATTACCAACTGTTCGATCATTGAATGACATTGGATGACATGTTGACATGTAATCAAGTGACTTTGAAATATATTTGGAATAGTAAGCTTTGGGATTTTTTTTTTTTTAATTGTATTTTCCCATCTACTCTGCGAAACATTGGGAACGGAAGGCAATCTGAAGGTGCACTAATTGAAAGGGATGTATTGAAAAGAAGCAATGTATTGAAAACGTCGTAGACGCCTCCTAATTGTATGCATTTATATCAAACAATGATTGCGTATCGCCATTCTGTCATAATATTCGCCTCCATATATTCAATTATCTTCAGAATGCCGCAGCATGCCTTGTTAATCCAAAACTGTTTAGTGTCACCATTTAGTATATTTTTATTTTCATATTTTTTTTCCACAATACTCTGATTAAGTCTTTGTTGCCAATCTCAGGAGGAAAAGCTTATTTACAGACCTTTAGAAATCTTTGAACTATTAGGGTTAATGGTTATTAAAAGTTATGCCTACTCGGTACATATTGGACGTTGCTTTATTTCACAGGTGCGCAATCTCCCTGCCGTTGAGTATGTTGAACAAGAGGGTATCTACCGCCCTCAGGGGGTCACGTGGGGGCTAGACCGTATCGACCAAACCTATCTTCCACTCGACGGCCGATATCAACCCTTCGGTAAATAAAAAGGCGTGGGTTGGTCTAGTGGTAATATCCGTAACTCGATAATCTCTTTGTGCTCGACTCCAAATTGACTGTATTTACCTCATCTGGGTCGAGTGGAGCAAATGTAGATTAATGCCTTGTCAAAGGACATTACTGCCGCGGCGGGACTCGGATAGCAAACCACGTGATCCACAGTCCGGTGACGTATCCACTTGACCACGACATCTCCTCTGGTAAAAGGAAAACAGTAGTGGAATAAAGGGAACGGGTGCAGACCGGCTGTTAACCCTTTAAAACCTAATAGAATACGTTTTATTCCATACCAAACGACACCTTAAATAAGAAACACTTGACTTTTGGAACTTAGAGATAAGAGATAGAGTAAATAAGCACCTCACCAAATGTTGATAACTTTGAAAACGACGTAAATTAATGAAAGATTTAAATAAATAAAAGAAAATGGTTAGCTAGTTTTTATGAAGGATAGATCATGTGCATGAGTGTATAATCATAATATTAATAATCATAGGGTTTGTGTGTGTGTATTGTGTTTTTACAGACGTGTGTCAATCAGATATGAGTATTTACGTCTGGGGACCGACCTTTAAACGTCACCATCCAAAAGACGTGACTCAGTTTCGAACCTGCGTCCTCGGTTGAATCAGTTTATAACTTCCACTGTTCGCTGGATTACAGGCGCACGCCACAACGCCTATAATGATAATGATAATAAAAACAATAATGTTATAAAATTGTATAATTTGATGATAATGTGATAATAATGACAACAATAATTATAATAATAATAATAGTATATTTAGTACAATGTCGCCCTCACCGGGTGCGTCAAAAACAGGATCAGTCGCTGACGCAATTATACATCAGGCAATCTACGCCACCTGATAGCGCACAAATTAGTCGCATGTTAATTGTGTTTGTTTCTATCAAAGCTACCGGCAAAGGGTACTCAGTCTGGGTACTCGACTCAGGTATCAGAGAGACCCACAACGAATTCGAGGGTCGGGCCTACCAGGTTGCAAATTTTGCTGACAATTATGACGTGAGTTTGCTTCTAACTTCATAGACTATGGGCGCGTTCATGCTTGATTTTGAAGGTAGAATGAGCGATCTGAAACGCTCATCGTAAACGCTCATCGTGATCGCAGTTCCACGGTGTAGCTGTTCATGCTTACTTCTCTGGCTCATCCAGGCAATTCTCCTTGTGTGGCCTTGTGTGACCTTCACTGTGCATGCTACGTAGACCCACTAGAGGTCAGTGCGTTGACCCCATTTAAACGCGTTTACAATTGTAAACGCATCTTTTTGTGAGTTTACGATCGGCGTTCGTGATCGCCGCTTTTCGGTGATTCTACAAAAGTGAGCATGAACGCAAGCGTGTTTTAAACTAAACACGTAACAGATGCCTGATTCTGGCCGTCAAAATCAAGCATGAACGCGCCCTAAGAACACGAGAGTGAAAGACTCTGTTGACACGTTTATAGTGTGTGTGTGTGTGTGTATGTGTGCGTATGTATTGTTTTTTTTACAGACGTGTATCAATCAGATATGATTATTTACGTCTGGGGACCGACCTTTAAACGTCACCATCCGAAAGACGTGACGTACTCCGTTTCGAACCCGTGTCCTCGGTTGAATCAGTTTGTAACTTCACTTTTAGCTGGATTACAGGCGCACGCCACAACGCCTAGTTATGACACGTTTATAGATGAAACAAGTAATATATAAAGGGCTTTTTCAAGTTATGATCATAACTTGAGGAATCCCAATGGGCGAATATTGTTCCACCTGTACACGTCTCAACGAAGTATTTAATTATAGTGTTCTAAGTCTATCTTATACTCAATTATTAGCAGTACTATTAACGATTAAATGTCAGCCATTTTGCTGTATAGTTAATTAATAAAGTGAAGTTAATTGGTGATAAACATAGCTTTATTACTAGCACGACTTTACAATTTTATGGCAACTTGAAAGTGGGTGAGCCCAGCAGTGACTTATCTTCAACCTGATATTTCTACGTTAACGTCTTCTTTTTTTGTTAACACTATAGTATGACTGCTACGGGCATGGAACCCATTGTGCTGGAACAGTCGGCTCTAAGAACTACGGAGTTGCTTCAGAGGTCACTATTATGAGTGTTAAGGTCTTCGACTGCAACGGCTATGCGACCACCAGCTGGGTCATCAAGGGTAATATAAACAATTTAAGGCTGACTTAAAATATTTGATGGTTTGATGGTTTGATGGTTTTCCTGACTGCTATGAAAGCATGTGTATGCTTGTAGGTAAGCAACCAGGGAACCGACGGCTTTAAGCCCTCTCCGACGTTCTTGGTAATGAGGAGTCATGCCTTACCAAGGGCACTAGCACATCGACTTAGCTATACGAACCCGGGACCTCCCGGTTGCGAGACCATTGCTCTACCACCGAGCCATCGATCGCCTCTCCTCTTTCTTCGTGTATCGTCTAGATTTGTCGCCAATGAGCAGGACTTTTTTGATGAATGCTATTTTTCCTGTATATACGAACGCTATTTTGTTCAATGTCAACACAAGTATTAATAATTTCGTTTGGTGTGCATATCAGTGTTTCAAAACGTTGTCAAAATATTTGATATATAACTGTTTAGACGTCCTCAGATTCTTGTTTATTTTTGTTTGAGTCCAAAATATAAAATTGAGGCCTCCCTCCTCCCCCCAAAAAAAAACAAACACAAAAATAGTGTGCTGAAGAACATGTAATTGATTTGATTTCTCGAAAGTATATGCAATCATGTCAATAACGATAAAGTTGAGTTCTGGCCATGTAATTCCATTGTGAGAAACTTTGTAGAAGCGATAGGAAAAGCTCGATCATGTATAAATTACTGTGAGGTTTTGGAATCATCAAAATGTTACGAAATTCATTTCAATTCAATTCAATTTATTTCCACTTCAAAAACAATTTACAAATCAATAACAAATACATATAAATGATAGGGGCGGGATCATGAAAAGCACCAAGGCAAAGAACATCAAATTCCGTAGAACTTTGCAGGAATTATGAATATGTCATGTATGTCCCATCTGTGAAATTTAAAAATTAACAGTTTCCTAGTGTTTAAATTATGCAAGGAAACACGTTTACCTTCTAGACTTCACTAAGACACTATTGAGTGACTGACTGACATTTTTTTCTTAGGTAATAACATACATAAAATGAGCTTTAACAGGTACATGAGCAATTGTCTACATCAATATTAAACCAACTACTTGTAATGGCCAAAATTAAACTGATTGAATCTTGGTGCAGCATAAAACGTGCGATCATTCGGTAAAGTGGTCTGAAAACCAGACTATTAATTGAGTGATTGTAATTACTAAAAGTCGATTCGACAACTAATGATCGTTATTTTTCCACTAAAAGACATTGTCAAGCCCTTTCGTTTTGAGGGAAGTTATAAATTAGTATTGTCTTTCAGATGCCGTTGGAATTTAAACTTTTCATTTTTGTGGCCTGCAAATGGGACAAAGTACCAATAACAAGTATACACCTAACATATTATACATTGTAAGTTAATAGAAAATATTTGGCCTGGTCTTGATAAAATTCACACGCCCTTTGCACAGACATGTGCCCGTTGGAATACCAATACGCAAACATTTGGCTAGAAAGCAACCTCTACACCATTAAGTTGCTTCTTATGTACACTGTTGGTCATAATGGTGGAATATTTCTTTTTACCCCAATTTATTGAATGATTTTGATAATGATTTATTCCTAATAGATTTAGTGATAGTATAAATTCTCAGATTTTATTGAATGACAATTGGGGAGTGTTTGTATTGCGTGACTGCTAAAGAATGTGTGTGCTACAATGCTAATCAACCAGGGGACCTACGTCCTTAAGTCATTACTGACAGTAATGGGGAGTAATACCTCATAACAGGGCACTAATATAACACATCGACACGGTTTTGATCCTGGGGGCTCACAGTAACGAGGCCATTGCTTAGCCAATGAATCATGACTGTACGCAGCGGGCGCTAGGGTACGTCGACGCCCGCACAAAAACAAAAATACTAAGAAAATACAATAATTTTTCAATAATTCATTGCATTTTGCCCCGACCCCCAACATAAAAAAAAAAATCTTCTATGTGGGCATGCCTTGAACCATAATGCATGGCCCTACAGAGGAATTGTTCCTGTTGGGGACTGGGGGAAAATGCAATGAATTATTGAAAATTTATTGCATTTTTTTTTTTTTTTTTTGTGGGGGCGTCGACTTACCCTAGCGCCCGCTGCGTACAGTCATGATTCATTGGCTAAGCAATGGCCTCGTTACTGTGAGCCCCCAGGATCAAAACCGTGTCGATGTGCTATATTAGTGCCCTTTTATGACGCATTTATCCCCATTACTGTCAGTTATGACTTAAGGACGTAGGTCCCCTAGTAGGATAGCATAGTAGCACACACATGCTTTAGCAGTCACGCAAAACAAACACTCTCCAATTGTCATTCAATAAAATCTGAGAATGTATACTATGATCTAGATCTATTAGGACCAAAAATCATTCAATAAATTGGGGTAAACATAATTATTCCACCATGATGACCAACTGTGTATTTCGTTAAAGAAGGCATATGAAAAGCCATCCTTTTACTGGGAAGTAAAGTAAAAAACCTCACAATTTTTGTTTTTCTTAGCCCAAACTCAACCTTCTCTTTAAATCATTGATGATTTACCTAATCTAATACTACAACTACTACTAGTACTAGTACTACTACTTCTACTACTACTACTACTACTACTACTACTACAACTACTACTACTACTACTACTACTACTACTACTACTGTTACTACTACTACTACTTCTACTACTAATATACTCCTACTACTTCTACTACTACTACTACTACTATTACTACTACTACTACTACTACTACTACAACTACTACTACTACTACTACTACTACTACTACTACTACTACTGTTACTACTACTACTACTACTACTTCTACTACTAATATACTCCTACTACTACTACTACTACAACTACTACTATTACTACTACTACTACTACTACTACTACTACTACTACTACTACTGATACTACTACTACTACTACTACTACTACTACTACTACTACTACTATACGACTACTACTATACTACTACTATTACTACTACTACTACTACCACCACAACTACTACTACTACTACTACTACTACTACTACTGATACTACTACTACTACTACTACTACTACTTCTACTACTAATATACTACTACTACTTCTACTACTACTACTACTACTATTACTACTACTACTACTACTACTACAACTACTACTACTACTACTACTACTACTACTACTGTTACTACTACTACTACTACTACTACTTCTACTACTAATATACTCCTACTACTACTACTACTACAACTACTACTACTACTACTACTACTACTATACGACTTCTACTACTACTATAATACTACTATTACTACTACTACTACTACTACTACTACCACCACTACTACTACTACTACTACTACTGTTACTACTACTACTACTTCTCCTACTACTACTACTACTATACTACTATACTCCTACTACTACTACTACTACTACAACTACCATGACGAATTCTACTACAATAATAATAATTATTATTATTATCTTATCAACAGCTGTCGATTACACGATAGAAAACGCTAACAGATATTCCGTAGCATCGATGTCTATTGGTGGCGGGAAATCAAGATCAATGGACAATGCCGTCGAAGAGTTGGTCAAATCAGGTGTTCCCACTGCCGTAGCGGCTGGTAATGAGAATGAAAATGCCTGCGATCATTCTCCTGCGGCTGCCCCCTCTGTAAGTTTAGCCCTTAAAGGCCCACTGTACTACTTGTAGCTACTTGCTCCCTCTATATAGAAAACAATGCCTAATCGGTGACCATTGGTCCCCCATGATCCTCTTTTTCTTATGTTAATTGAGAACTGAGTTGATGAGAGATAGCCATCTGTCAGTGACCTTCCTGTGCGTTGTAATCCCTCCTAGCCAAACTAGTACAGACGGCCTTTAAGGGTAGTGTATCCCTTTTTCAGAAAACATCAAATTCTGTAGAACTTTGCATGAATTATGAATATGTCAAGTATGTCCTATCTGTGAAATGTACACGTTAACTGTATGCAAGTAAGCCCGTTTACTTTCTAGGACATAGATGACATATTCATAATTCCTGCAAAGTTCACACAATTTGATGTTTGCTGCAAAAGGGACATATCGTTGAGAGGAGTTTTTAGTTGGTATTATCCCTTGTTTACCATAGGATTTACACGAGTTTTACACTACCTTTAAAGTGTATCAATCACCAACAAATAATTATGTTTTGTATATCAGTTGTTAAGTATTGCAATACCACATGCACATGGGTATTCAAAGTACTTCCGTAAAAACATTTCGCCAGTTTACATACATCTACACTAAATGTACATAAAAGCATCTTTAGACTTCTCGACGCACACTTTCTCTCATAGGGCCCGTACTGAACTCAAGTCCGAGTTCTCTTCCTTGGGCGCAGTTTTATGTTATTCTTATTCTTCTTACTACTCCTTATCGGTATGGGAATAATAAATATATATAGTTATCCCATTCAATACTTGTATTTTTATCACTTTTTCATATGTGATTAGTACTACCTTTGCGTTTCTCTCTCTCTCTCTATAAATATATATTTATTTATTCATTCATTTATATCTAGGCATATATATACAATGCGTATAAAAAAAAAGTTTCCAACTTTGGTAGCTCGTAATTAAAAATGCATAACCAATAAGTCTTTAAAATCTATTACGTGTGTGTGTGTGTGTGCGTGTGTGTGTGTGTGCGCGCGCGCGCGCGCGCGTGTGTGTGTGTGTGTGTGTGTGTGTAATTAAGTCTTTACAGACGTGTATCAATCATATATGATTATTTACGTCTGGGGACCGACCTTTAACGTCACCATCAAAAAAACGCTTTTAATTAGAAGCTACCAAAGTTGGGTACAATTATTTTGGATACGCCCAGCATATCAGTCTCATGTATTCTTTCATTAATTTAATTTAAGTAAAAACGGAAGTATATTAATGATCTGCGTAACAGGCCATCACCGTAGGGGCGTCTGACTGGACAGATTTGCGTGCTGAGTTCTCAAACTGGGGCCCCTGCCTGGACATCTACGCCCCTGGGATCTACATAGACTCGCTGGGTTACCGTACTGACTATGAAATCACAGAAAAGAGCGGAACATCCATGGCCTGCCCACATGTTGCCGGTAAGGGTCAGAGGCGAAGAAAGATGGGGTTAGAGGACACCTGCCCCCCTCCTCCAAAAAGAAATAATTACAATTATTCAAATAAATATATTATCATCATTCTCATCGTTATTGTTCATTACGACCCAATTTGTTCAAATATGTTTCATGTTTTAATGTTGTATATTGTCCTGTACATTGTTCTTTAAAACACGTAACCTAGAGTTATAATGTATTGTGTTTCCCTTTTCTTTTTGCACAATAAAGATGAAATGTAAAACGTGAAGTCACCTTTGTTGCTGTTTATAAAAATGTCATTATGATCATGATTATCATCCATCTTTTCGTTAACCCATAACGATTGACTATGGTTTCTGTTTGCAAACTTTTCAATTGAAATTAGTCAAAGAGCCATTAATGGCTCTAACCAATGCTCATCAATGGCTCTGATTATTAACCCTAAGGTGCTATCGCCCTCTACGCCAAGAACACTGACAACTTGTTAGCGTACAGCAACAAAGACAAGCTGGGCTGGCTGTCCTCGGCATGCCCTAACAAGCTTCTCTATGTGTAGGTTGGTTTATAGAATTATAGATCATTTTTTTAATGTTATCAAATATAATGCGTAATTTGTTTTTGTATTCATCATTACTAATAATTCCATTCACCTGTTAAGAATAATTGTATCTTAATAGTCGGAATGCGAATTGCATGCATTAGTCGTCGCAAGTATGACAAACATCATGGTTTGCCGTACCTAACAACACATAATATCTTTCATCTTTGATCTTTTATTTATATATATATATATAGAGAGAGAGAGAGAGAGAGAGAGAGAATGACATATTTAAAGTTATTGAATGCGATACATTTTGTGAACTCGCATTGATGAAATTATGAGTAATGTTTTGCAATTAAGAGTTAAACAATTCCTTGTAATTTTGATCAACGCGTGATTCATAAGGATCATAAAATCAATACGATTGGAAATGTCCTCATATTAACTCAGTGTTCGTTTACACTACCACTATTATTAATAACAAGTACGTTCTGTTTATATATTTCAGGTGATGGATCTGGCTGGTATTAGCACCTCTAACGCTGACCCCCAAAAATCACTGAAATACTAAAATACAGACTTTTTTTTTATCCAATCAAATCCAATGACACAATCCACTTCATATCAATTTAAAGTGTTAAATCAAATAACGTCTCACAATAATATAATCACATGTCCCCCAAACTTTATAGTTGCTGATAGTTTTGCCAAGGAAATGGAAAATATGCTATATTGTTTATCTAGAGCGTAGGTCTCTACTTGGTTAAAAGTATTTTGAATATCACCTAGCCAAAATGAAAAAATATGATGACTAGGATATATTTTGGGTATAGATAAAGACATGCTATTCTAATGATATGTCTACATGAATAAAAAACAAACAACTCATCAAACACAATCTATAAACTGTTTTAGGATTTTAGCAGAGTATCTTGAGGATCTATAATTTCGATAAATATTTTATTTTATCCGATTAACAATTGTCAGTTTATTATGATGTTGCTATATATTTATATAATATTATATATTGTTATGTTATATTGTTTATTGTTAAAACCTAGCTTCGCGATGATTCCGAGTTTGTTCTATACTCTTGGCTTCGTCTAGCGCCATGTTATTTCTCTAACGATTAAACTTTTATTGAGACCCTATCTTTTCTTGATTAAAGCTTGTATTTTTTCTTTTTATGTGGAACATTAAGGGTTGTGTACAGCCATGTGGAACGAATCTGTACTATGTATTTCATAATTATAGAAAATACAAGATGAAAACAAGGGATTTGCTAGAGGGGTGCTCCCTCTAATATCTTAATATTCTTGAACCCTTATTTCCAATGACATAATCCGCGAAACTTGTTGGGAAATAACTCCGAGAGGGCTACCAGTCCAGGCGCGGATCCAGGATTTCTTAGGGGAGGGGGCCCAACTTTTTTTTTTTTTTTTGCTCCCGAGAACTTGAAAATCGCGCCGGCCGAAAAGTCGCTCATTGGGGGGGGGGGGGGGGGGGGGGGGGGTGGGGGGGGGGGGGGGGGGGGGTATTGAGCACATTTTTTTTTTGTTGGGTCCTCGAAAATTTTAAAATTTGCACCCCCCCCCCCCTTGAGCGCCAGGGGGGGGGGGGGGCCCAACCCCCCAAAAAGGTAAAAATCGCGTGATTTTACATGATTTTTTTTCTCAAGGGGGGGGGGGGGGGGGGGGGGGGGGGCCCCCCGGCCCCCCCCCCCCCCACCTGGATCCGCCACAGGCTACCACTTCGCCCGATTTAAAATAGTTTTGCAACGCCCTGATATGAATGGAAAATTGGAAAATGAGATAAGTTTAAAAGAAGGTAAGAGGAAAGAGCGAGAACGACATCATAGTACTGGAGAGTTAGAAAGATATTTTGGATAAAAGGAAGGAGAATGAGCGGAATGAGAGAGAGAGAGTGAGAGAGTATGCACAGGAGAATAATGTATAAAGTTGCACTTTTTGTTTATAAATCCATGTATAACCTTAACCATCCTATATTTCTAGTCTGTTTTGTCCCATCCAGCAATCAAGATATTCATTACGCCCAAGGTCAGATCCTCTTCTTATGCAAATCCCCCGCATCAAT
>JAVYIG010013696.1:0-45660 GCA_035222895.1 Strongylocentrotus droebachiensis
CCAGACAGTTCATCTCTCTAAGACAGTTCATCTCTAATACAATTCTTCCACTAGTACCATTCAACATACCCTTTGACATGCATCATCGAGAGTTAACTCTCCCATCCATCCCTGCTCATGTTACATGTCGTCTGTTGAGAGCAAGAAGGAAGATGACTCCATGTTAAGATATAGGAGTTAAGATCGTTCTGGCTCTTAGTACATCATGTGCTACTGCCCCTAACCCACTGTAGACCTGTCGTCATCAGCTCTTGTTTGCCAAATAACCCGCTATTTTCAGACTTGGAATATTATCCCGAAGCTCGAAATCGCGTCTTCACCAGATCGATACGCTCATCACAAACTAGCTCCGACGGGCGCGAATTAGCCCACTAGTTCCCAAATAGCTGGATATTTAGGAAACAAGATCAAGATTTCTCGGGATATTTTCTCAACCAAACATTCTGCTAGCTGCAACTGCGGGCTGATGAAGACACAAATTAGATGGATAATTTGCGATCGGGATAGTTGAAATAAGCGGGTTGTTTGAAAAACTCGAGCTGATGTAGACACGCCTACTGTGTGGGCGATGTGAAATCACGTCTGAGTGGGCTGGAAAATGAATTTTGTGCCGTTTCAGGAAACGGTGGAATGTGACGTGTCTTCAAGTATAAGTGTATGGGTGTCTGGGTTTGGAAGGGACTGTGAGCATAGGTCAGAGAGGGGGAGAGAGGGAAAGAGAGAGAGAGAAAGAAAGAGGGAAACAGAGGGAGAGAAAGAGAGAGAGAAAGAGTGAGAGAGAGAGAGGAAGAGAGTGAGAGTGTTTGTGTGTGAGAGAGAGAGAGAGAGTGAGAGAGAGTGAAGGAGAGAAAGAGTGAAAGAGAGAAAGAGAGAAAAAGAGAAAAATAGAGAAAGAGAAAGAGTGAGAGAAAGAAAAAGAGAGAGTAAGAGAGAGGATAAAATGGAGACTTTAGAGTTTGTTTCCATAGATAATGTATTAGGTTAATTAACCAAATGTTGGATCAACGTTCGGTAACTCTAAATGAAAAAAGATTGACAAACCTATAGACTGATAGACAAACCTAAAGACTGAAAGACAGGGATTGGTAGAAACATGCAAACACACTGACAGGACGTTGCATTCAAAAAGTCAAAAATTAGAATGCGTGGGAGAAGGGACAACGAGGGAAAGGAGAGAAAATGGACCTGTATAAAGGCTACCGTACAGTGAGGTAGAGAAAAGGGAATACTGGAAATTACTTCCAAATGTCATCTACACTTCACAGACAACTCGCTAAAAGATTGCCCGCTAAGCCGTTGCTATGGAAACCTGCATCTTTTTTTCCCTGGGAGTAGGAGGTTGTCCGGGGTTCACCGCTTCGTCGGAGAAGAGAAAATTCCGTTCCTTCAGGGAACACAGACGTAAAAGATATGCTCTGGCGCAAAAGCCCTTCAGGATACTCAACAAAATTAAGCCCACTTTTGTGATGTCTACCGTGAAAAGGGAATACTGAATGCAACACATATTGTCATAACAGAAATTCTAGCTTTCTTCATATGAGGGGAATAGTTTTTGTCACAATTGATGAAATTAATCAGTTTTGTGAAAGTTTGATTTAATTGTAAAATTGCCAGATGAGTTTGTCCACTGTGAGCCAGGAATATGTTGGCTCTACGATTATAAAGGATATTGTTTGTTCAGAGCCAAAAGGGAGTTTACTCTTCATGAAAGTATATGAGTTAGTGCCCTTCTGCCTACAAACAGACGGTATGAGTTGCAGTCCTTTTCGGCTCTCAACAGAGGAAAAATTGTAAATGTCTTTTTAAACTTGCAGAGATGGATATGAACAAGTCAAAATTCTCTTGTGCTTTTTTAATTAATGGAGACATTATCAATTTCACCTAATTTACTGCAAATTGACAGCTTTTTATTTCACAGAGCCTGCAGTTTAATTAACCGATAGCTTAGTTAACTTGATAGTCATACGAGCTTGCAAGGAAACAACATGTCTAGTTTGTGCATGGGCATGAATATAAAACAGCTTGCTCTAGTTTCGGGAGTTCTTTTTTCTCTTTCTTCATCCAACCAACCTCAGTTGTTTTAATTAAACTTTGGATATCTCCCAGACTGTCACGTCACCAGTATTCATCTCTTGCTTATCTTGCCTCGGAAAGAAGAAGAAGATAGAATGGTTGGGCCTGTCTTCATCAGCTCGAGATTGCCAAATAACCCGCTATTCTAACTATCCCAATTGTAAATTATCCTGCTAATTTGCGTCTTCATCAGCCCGCAGTTGCCATTAGCAGGATATTTGGTCAAGATAATCATCCCAAGATATCTTGGGCTAGTATGCAAAATATCCCGCTATTTGTCCGGTGCGTCCTCACCAGCCCGAAGACTCGCACTATGCACGAGTGCTGAGCAAAATATCTTGAGCTATTTTCCCGAGCTCCAGTTTTTAGTTTTGAGGTTGAGTCTCGCGCTGATTGATGAAGACGCGATTTGTAACTTCGGGCTTATTCCTAAATCAGAAATAGCGGGCTATTTGGCAATCTCGAGCTGATGAAGACACACCTGATGATTGCGAGGAGCCAGCCTCTTGGAAGAAGATGAAGTGAAAAAAATGCAGGGGAAAATGAAATTGCATCAGGCAGCACAAGATCACAGACTTAGCGGCAACTTTAGACTAGTCAAACACGGCTTTATTTGCTCGTTGAAATTGAGAGCGCATCCTGCCCGGCATGCATGCAGACCCTATATGAACGGCAGCCATCTTGAAGCTAGAGCATGGCTTATACACCTCCTGATACACCTTACAATAGTTTGTCTGTTTGAGAGCCAGAAGGGCATATGTGACCCGGCACCACAAAACCACCAAAAAGTCGCAAAAAATTATTTTCCTGATTTCATCTGATTATGAAAGAAGAAGTTCTCCTCATTAAAATGGTATATTACTTGTCCAAATTGAAGTTTCCTAACCCTTTTAATTTAGTGAATGAAAAGAGCTGGTGAGGGAGGTTACTGGTATTAAATTGTGAGAAAGAGAGCTTTAAAGTTTGGGGCTATTCAAGCATGCGGAGCAAGCAAACCACAGGGAAATCAATAGAAGGGTGAATCAAAAGGCCATAGCAACCACTATGAAGAGATTTTCAGATTAGGCTGAAATTTGGCCTGATGGTCAAACATAGTCTGCTCATTATGTTTCTGAGGTTTCAATGTGTGGACTTAAGTCTTTCAAAGTTATTATGTTGTAAATGTATAGAGTTGTAATTGGACAGATTAAGTGAACTGCAACATAGTGCCGAGACACCTGCACTAGACAATGCCTATTCATGGTGGACCCGGAGTCTTTTTGTTCCCCCTTACATAACACTGCTTGTCACCTATCTTGTTTTGTATACATCTGGGCAATTATTTGTAACCACATTATCAGGAATTCTCTCGTCGCTGTCTTGCCCGAAGTGTTCAGTAAGCAAAGCTGTAAGGTTGGCCTGATCCCCCGCAGCTAGCCCCCGCATCATCGCTTCGTTGACCGCCCGAGCTACCCGGGCATCTGCGTTGGTGCACCCCGGTACCATCCCACGGCTCTGCTCACGTACAAAACCTGGCATTGTAACGACGTTGTAGACTTTTTCGCAACTTGTCACTCTCAAATGTATAAAATATAATAATGTTCTTAGGTCTACTCTTGATCAACAAATTCTGGATATGTGATGTACAATCAAGCTACTCGAAGTCGTTAACGGAGAATATAAGACGAACGCAAATCTGGAACTCGGATACAAACAAAATGGCGCGCCGCACTGATTGCTATAACGGACCAATCACAGCCCGCGTAGCACGACCCGTTAGCAACGACCGACCATTTCCGGACTACGATAATTTCGCTCGGGAAAAGAAATCAAATTTTGGAAGAGACCGAAGGCTGTGCGAAAAAACTGGTCTAGAAAAACCGTTTAAAACACATCTTCTACTATGTTTTAGACTTCCAAATTTTGATACCAGGTACAGAAAAGACCACTCTTTCAGAAAATGCAAAAAAACAAAAATCTATTTTTTTCACCTAAATTGACATTTTAGCTGATTACGGAGAATCGCTGGTTGCGACTTTTTGTTGGTTTTGTGGTGCCGGGTCACATATATCCTTTCATACACTATTCTGCATCTCACCAGAACATTTATCAAGAAAATGCATTGCTTCTTTTTATATATTTTCTATATATTTTATGGAATTTCCTAGAAAACTAGGAGGGGAACTGGGGGAAAATGGAGAAGAAAAAAATATATTTTGCGGGCTAAGGATTTGGAACAAAAGATAAATAATATTATCAGAGTTGAATTTTTTTTTTTTGGACTAGTTTTAGGCTATTTTTTTTACTAGGGTTATAAGGGGAGAGGGAGGCAGTCTTAGAACATCATGTCAAGAGGAAATCATTTCTCCTTTTTGAGAAGCACTGGAAAATTACATTACAAGAATTGTGTTTGGCAGTCTAGCACAATTATATAGAGGTAAAGCCAAGTTAAGGAAAAAGGTCAGGTTCAACTAAAGCTTCAAAACCACTTTGGGAGCAAAAAGGGATATCATATTAAGAATTGAAGATGTTGGTTGGTTTGTTATCTTTACCTGACTGCTAACAAAGCATGTGTAAGCTTGTATTAGCAAGCAACCAGGGTTGCAACTTGGTTTCGAACCTAGGACCTCCCGGTTACGATGTGATGTATTTGATGTGATGTATTTTATTCAAACATGGATTGTTCATTACAACCACAAAGCAGTAATCCACAAATCACAGATGTTCTAATGAACAGGAAAGACATACAATTGATTCTGGATACATACATGTTATAGATGTAGATAACCACAAAGCCACATACTGCAAGGTACAGTCTCCACTTTCCATTGTGTAAAAGTTAAGAAAAAACTAGTAAACTGCAATTTTATTGATATCGTGACCAGGTCTACAATGTATTGTAAGAAAACTATGAGAAAGTATGCTGAAGATAAAGCAAAAAAACATGAAAAATATTTGACAAAGAATAAGGGCTACCACATGGGAAATCCCCTAATTGCTTATGATCTGTTCAGCAAGATATTAAGGTTTAAACTATATATGCCTATTCCATTGCACGAATGTTACGCATGTCTTACACGGACGGACGGGAACGAACGATGAAGCGACAAAAATTAACACCCACATGGGCTGTAAGGTGGGACGGAAAGATGCGTGTCCGCTTAAGCGACACAAAATGAAGCGACACAAAATGAAACGACCCAACGAGCGACATGGGAAATTCACCACCGGGCTTCGCCGGGAACGCATGCATCACGTCAGAAGACATTACCACGGCGGTGTAAAAGCAATCATTAGAAAAACACATGGCAGCTTGGACCGGTGCTGTCGGCAGGCAGGTCATTTTTTTTCTTGCACTGCTTATAGGGCGATAACGCGATAAACAAGCATAGACAATATAATGAAATTAAACGCTGGCGCTCCGACTAAATTTTCTACTATGCGGGGAGAAGAGGGTGAGCTGAAACAAGGTGGTTGTGTGTAGTCTGTGTCATCAGACTCATGCTTGAAACATCTTAAAGGTATGGTTTACATTTTTAGAAATACATGATGAAATAAAGATCACTCTAAAAAGGGATAAGGAGCAATCACAGTGGTATGGAATTACTCCTCTAGATATGGTAGATATAATTTCAATATTGTTTAGTACTGTGATACACAAATATATTTATAAAAATCCTATTAAAAAAAAGAAGATTGATATTTTACCTTAATATACATTTATATTTCCTAAGATGTTGTATAATTCACCTGTTTTGTCTGACAATCTTAGCCCAAATTAATCAGATATTCATCTACAAGTATATTTATGAAGGGTTGGGAAGGGGTGTAAGAATTAACCTTCCTACTCTAGACTCTGCAAAATTTTGTTTCACTGATAGTAGAGAAAAACCTACTCCTCTTGGAAGGCTGGCTAGACTAATAACTAAAATCTTACCTTCTCCCTTAGTTTATACAAGCAGAGAACAAAACATCAAGATGATGATACCTTTATGTTTTATAACTTCTGTTGCCAATATCATTTGTTTTGAGCCAGAGGGGTGTTAAAGTCATACACTTTTACAGAGTTAATTATGTCCTTCTAGCAGTCTAGCTCCAAACAGGCAATACTTTATTTTGCCTTGAAGTCTAGCTTTCCATATAGAGTGAAACCTGTCTTTAAAGACCAACCAAGGGAGACAAGAAAAATGGTTGTTATAGGAAGGTGGTCTTTATGTACATGTTCCTTAAGTACATGTTTCAATGAGAAACCATTTTCAAAGGAACAAAAAATGTGGTCTCTGTAGACAGGTGGTCTTTCTATACAGGAGCTTGTTAAGGCAGGTTTGACTGTATTACTAAAGGAGGTCAAAGCGACAGAGGGCATATTTACGCAGTACCAATACCCGAGGTCTGAATACAAAGACTAGCCTGTTAACACTTGGTCATAATATTTAAATAAAAGCATGGTGAAAGATGATGAGGTACATGTGTACTTTTTTTCCTCCAGAATAACCCTTGTCTGAGGTAGGAGAGGTGAGCTGTTATTAACTCCCATATTGTTTACCCAATTGACGAATTGTGATAGGTTAAAGTGGCACTGATAGGCAGTTTGTTTATCTTAAAGGGGAGCATTGTCAGAGCCACCTAAACTCCAGGACTCTAAATGTTAATGAAAGTAAATGAAAGTAATGTCCTAAAGGTCAAGTGTCTGGATCTGACCGTCTTCAGCCATGACTGTTTGATTATCAGGTTCCGGGTTTGAGCAGATAAAGTACTCTTCGCTAAAAATTGGCACTGATATAATATATAGCTTGATCTCCAACGCTTGTAACCTCATGTGTATGTATTTATTTCCACTGTTATCAGTACCCTGTAAATGGTTTTTGCAAAAATTTGTTTAGAATTTGTCCAGGGTCCAAAAAATCCCCTGTCCAAAAGAAATGTCCAGCCAAATTCTATTTTTTAAATTGTGATATTTATAAGTTGTTTTTTATTTTCTCCTCGACAAATCTCAAGGAGGGGGTGCCAAAGTTACCTCCAAGTTTGATTTTTTTTTTTTAAAGAAACATTTCAACGTGTTTTAGTCGTTATTGTAAAGCGCCATGTAAATAACCACATTATTTTTTATTTTATTTATAAATATATACTTTTGATAACAATTAATGATAACCAAAAAGGAGTAAAATAGCTCAGGATCAACATAATCAACATGACAAAAATCAGCAGATATTCTACAAAAATAAAGATTTATTCAACATTAGGGGCATTTGAATTGCCTGCAAAATCCCTGTTTTTCCTCATATTCCATACATATTTGTTTCATTGGAAGTTGCTAGGAAAATACCCATAAAACTTGAAATAAAAAAAACCCACCTCTGGAGTGTTTTTTCTTTCTTTCAAAACACCCTCCGACTGAAACTGCGGCAGTTTTTTCACCTATATAATCGCTCTCAAAACAAAAGCGATTTATTCCTGTTTTTGCTCATGGGCCTCTCCTCATGTCACCGCTATCACATGCAGAAGAGCGCAAATGACGCTAACGCACTTCTCACCAAAATAACAGAATTAGCAAACAACAACAGTTTTTGGGGGTTTTCCCAGGTAGCTTAAATGGCAGTAAAAAAAAATGGTCAAATTGGTTACAGTGAAAATGGCCCTTCTGAGAGCAATTGTGAATATTCCATAATTTTGGTTACTTTTTTAATTCCAAGTAACCTGCCTGCCCCTCCCCCCCCCCCCCCCTTCCAGGGAAGAGTTATCAGGAAGTGAAGTGGGATAGATGCTCATCATTATCCGAATATAAATATACATTCCAAGGACATGCCTCTTTCACCTTAGGATACTCCAAGGCCGCGTTCATGCTTGATTTTGACGGCCAGAATCAGGCATCTGTTACGCGTTTAGTTTAAAACACGCTTGCGTTCATGCTCACTTTTGTAGAATCACAGAAAAACGGCGATCACGAACGCCGATCGTAAACTCACAAAAAGATGCGTTTACAATTGTAAACGCGTTTAAATGGGGTCAACGCACTGACCTCTAGTGGGTCTACGTAGCATGCACAGTGAAGGTCACACAATGCCACACAAGGAGAATTGCCTGGATGAGCCAGAGAAGTAAGCATGAACAGCTACACCGTGGAACTGCGATCACGATGAGCGTTTACGATGAGCGTTTCAGATCGCTCATTCTACCTTCAAAATCAAGCATGAACGCGCCCCAATACAGTAGAGTAAGCCAGTATTTGCCGCGTAAAATATCTTAACCCATTACCTACTTGAGCTGGGTGGCTCCTGTATTAAAGCCAATGGGAAAGAGAGAATTCAACAGTTCAATGTTTTAACTCAACAATATATGGCATCATCACATAAATACTTAAACTAAATTGTCTTGAAGAACCTATACATACTAGGTTGATTAAAATCAATAACAAATATTGATACAAAAATATCTTAACTCAGATCACATTGAATCATTTTACTTTAGCGAGCCAACTTTGAGGCTACATGGCTACATTACATGGTCAATAAAAATTAAGGTGCAAATAAAGTGGCTTATAATTGTGTGCTAATATAAGTTATGCACTTAAGTACGCTAAGAAGCTGCCGAAAGCCAAAAGTGTCATTTGAGTGTTTTATCTAAGCCAAAAAATTAAATACAAAAAAACATGATAAAGAAACTGGCTTCATCAGCCAATAATAACTTTCCATTTGCCTAAGTTCAAGAAATCTTCAATCAAAGTTCTTTCATAACTGCTGCCTGAACAATGTGCACCTAAAGAAAAAAATTGATGCCAAATTCTAATAAAAAATATGCCAACACTGATAAGGGCTGAGTACAGAGGTGGGTAGTTCAGTGTTAGTTATCTCCCCTTTCAATCTCCCTTCTTACCACAGCCCTAGACAGAGCTGATCCGCTAGGATCAACGGGTGCCAACTGTCGAATAATTGCCCCACAAATGACAGATAAGAAGCCCTCTACTGTTCCAGGGTATTTCTATTTTTTCCGTCCGTCCTCAGCGCCCCGGGGACAAAAAAATGACGAAGGCAAGCAGAAGATGCAGGACCGACAAGAATTTGGAACGCTTTGCTCCAGTCGCTTTCTCTATGCAAATATGGGAGGCAGATGACAGCCAGGATAAAATTCACATTTTTGTAAGTTATTGTCTGGCAAGAAGAATGTGTTTTGTTTTGTTTTTCTGGCCGACCCATTTTTAGAAAGCCCCAGGAATCTAAAGTACTTTTCTGATGCTGCAGACATGTTCATCACAGATGCACAATGATTGGTTTTGTAGACTGATGTTTATCTAGGGTGAATGAATCGGTTCACATTGTAAGAGTACTTTTTCCACTATTAATCATTTATCATTTAATGGAAAGCAAAACACCTTATCATACATGAACAAAAAAATCAACAAAAATCAAAAACTGATAATTGCACAAAGAACCAGTACTCTTCCAAGTTGAAATACATGAAGGTTTTCAATTTTAAATAATATCCATATGACTTATTACCAATTCGATGCAATTGATCATCACAGATAATCAATACCCAAATATTTGAATATTCAAACTCAAATTTGTTTTATCGTTAAAGGGATATACCTGTTTTGCCATTGTAGTTGTACGGAGGGTGTGGCAGATTAATTACAGTTATAGATGTGTTTTGTGTTTTCTAGATGTCTTTAACTTTACAACTAAATGTAGAATTGCTGAACTATTATTATTTTAAAATAAACAAGTAAGAACAGTTTGCTCTAAGAAGATTAAACAAAGCTGAGAGGGTTATCCAGCCATTCACAATATTCTTAATTTTTTCAAGACTACCAACAGTCCTTTTCAAGACTACACACACTCAAGAAAGAAAGATTACCAAGAGTCCTTTCCAGGTCTCCCCCAATCCTCCCCTTCTCTCACATGGTGCAACAGCAAGCCTACTGTATATATTCTAAATTTTTTACATATACTTTTCTGTTTTGTATGTTTTGTTTATATATTGTGATTTGGAAAATAAATACCATGCCATACAATACCATAAAACGTCCATAACCTTTATTATATATAATCCTTCCTTTTTTCTTTCCATCACGTTACAAGTCTGATTTTTTTTAGTTTTCATACAGAGCACATTGTCACGCTAAGGCTAAGGGGCTTAATTCAGTGATATACATACACATAAAAGAAAGCATTTCTGAGAATTTGGTCTTATTTAAACCCTTAGCTCTGTGTAAGCATGGCTTATGCATTCACTGCATAACAAATCATGTTGTTGTCATGGTGCTGATAGTTCCTTGGAGGAGAGAGGTGCAGATGAATATAATGATGCTATTAAACCACTACATAGAGGATGATGCACTGCAACAGAGGACTAATGTAATTATGAAGGTCACTTTGAGGGTGATCAAAAAAGATCTCATTGTGAGGTCACAATGTTCATTATGATAATGGAAATATTACAATGATGAAGGTGAACAAAATTAATACAAATGTGATTCATTGGAGCAAGAATTTAGCACTGGAAAACTCTAATAATGGGTCTCGTTATCTCATACAGCGCCTTGGAAAAAACATACATACAAAGTCATACATACACTTTGTTCATGTTATATTGTAAAACAGCATCTGAGGAACTAAAACTTCTACAAGCTCTGCTTCTAGTTAGTTCCTCTTTTCTTGTGCTATTTTAATTAAATTTGTTGTGACATTACATATTTTTTTGTAATATACTTATTCATTGTATTATGTTTTGCATGAGAAATAAAATAATTTGCAATTTGAAATTTGAAAATATTGTTTAAAACGCATCTCCTTTCTTATATCGCAAATACAAGCAGAGAACATGAGAAATTAACCTTTTTTCTACTGATTGCAATATTTCAAATGATACTACACGTCGTCTGCCAAGAGCCTGAAGTGCGTTACACAATATCCTTTTTACGTTGTCTGAACGCCCTTTTGACTCTCAGCAGACGATGTTTAAAATCAGAATCGGCACACAATAAGACGTCATGAATAACTCATGGAAACGCGCCCACTGTCTGTCATTCCTTAGAAATACTGCCATCTCTTAGCAAAATAATTCAGACGCTCTTTCCTGCAAGATTAATGAAAGCCAATCCTTTGCGTGGGCTGCATGACAAAAAGAAAAAGCCCAAGAGGAGCATAGAGCCCTCGTTTGGCAGACAATGAATAATTTAGAGCCATTACGAGGGTCGTAATATCATTAAGTATTTGCCTGTGAGTACCTTGTACATGCGGCGCACTTCAGTTTGTCATGTACATCTGAAAATGTTATATGCTTTGCATGTCTGCTACATTTAATTACTTTGTATTTCTCAGATAACAAAGGGGGTACTTTCTTAATTAGTGATCAGAGTGCAAATTGTATGCGTGCCCAAAATGTATTTCGACATCAAACGTATAATATGAAGGTCTTAAAGGCATCGTTTAATAATGTTAAATCTGAGATGCACGGCCCTACATGTTATCAATGTCTGTGATGTGGTGAAATATTGGAGCCCAAACAAAATAACACTTAAAAATGATCAAGAAGTGCCTCAAAAAAGAAAAAATCTTTGAGTGACCGGTTTTACCATACTCGTTAGACTGTAGTGTTATGAAAACCGTTAGGAAAACGCAAAATTTGATTTAGATTTCTAATCATAAATATCTTGATAATCAGACAGGCGATCGGCTTGTAAAAGTCAAGGGGTTCCTGACCGACCTAAAGGTTTATAATTATCATTGCAGCATGAGCTAAATCCAGGATTTTGTTTCAGAATCTGAGACAAAGTTACTGGATCCCTTTAAAAGCTACAAAAGAATGTTCACACACTGTTCATTTGTCTTGCGTTGCCAATTTACCAGCTTCTTTCAGTACTAGGGATTTTAAAATGGAACATAAGCTTTGAAATCCTTAAATTGGCACCATGTTGACAGGAAAAAAGTCACTGTTTTTTAATATACAAAGGAGCAATTTCTAAAACTTTTTTGATAATTTATGTCCTTGTATATATTGTTTAACCATCAGTCTTGTTATGAGAAGAGTGTACATGAAGAAATTAAAGGGACTTGGTAGCAATTTTCAGATGAGAGATAATGGTGCTAAGGTAGTGACTTTAATGCTAGATGTACGATTAAAGAATGATATATTCATTGCCAAGTTGAAGAAGAAAAGTAATCAATTTAGCCCCGAAATGATTAGTGTCCTGAAATTAAAGGTCAAAGAAAGTCTAGTACAACAAATCTGAACTAGTGACTTGACAGCTCTATAAACTTGGTGAATTCCGCTCACAACTTGGCGATAGTTTCCTGTCAAATACTACCCATCAGGTCACTTAAAAAACAAACGGTGAGCGCAGAATTCTGAGGACTTAGTGCATACGATTGACCTTTGACCTAAGGTATACCGGGGATGACCCAGATATGTCTGGAATTCGACAGCGATCATGTTGATTTCCTCATGGGCTGAGGCGATAACGGACAGTATAGTTCACTTTCGATAACCCGACTCGGCCCTACTGAATTAAGTTATGATGGACACAGACAATGTACCAGGGGCATTGGGCTACAAGTACCTCACCTTCGATGCACTTTAAACGACCAATATTTGGGCAACTGTCATCTCATATTCTGCGTGAAGATCTTCTTATCATAAATGCTACACAACTTTTGTAACAAAATTACATAAAATGCAACAATTTATGTTATTTGTATCAAGTGTCAAAATGTAGACATTTAAAAGTTGATATATATGGGCAAGAAAAATAAGCCCATTTGTTTAAATACACAGTGATACCACAAGTAAGGAATTTTTTTCTTCAAATCCGTATCTGAAAAAGTACTTAAAAACCTCGGGTAGTTTTCATGATTGAGAGGGTGCAAAACATTGGTTTGAAGTTTATTCAAAAATAACTTGAAAGTCTAGTGCTACAGACTAATGATGTATCCTAGAGTCTGTACCTTACAGACTAGCATCATGATGCAGGCTTGCCCCTTAGACGTGTATCTCTTTACGGACCATCAGTGATATATTGACGAGATATCAAAAATAACTTGAAGGTCTGGAGCTTACGGACTAGCAGGATGATCTAGCCTAGAGTCTGTGCCTTACAGACTAGCATGATGATACATCCTCGAGTCTGTGCCTTACAGACTAGCATGATGATACATCCTCGAGTCTGTGCCTTACAGACTAGCATCATGATGCAGGCTTCCCCCTTAGACGAGTATCTCTTTACGGACCATCAGTGATATATTGACAACATGTCAATGATAACTTAAAGGTCTGGTGCTACAGACTAATGATGTATCCTAGAGTCTGTGCCTTACAGACTAGCATCATGATGCAGGCTTGCCCCTTAGACGTGTATCTCTTTACGGACCATCAGTGATATATTGACAACATGTCAATGCATCTCGAGAAAGGTACTACTCAGAGGCCAAGCATCCTATAGGCCCTGTGACTCACAACAACTGGGAAAAGTGTCCTAGATTGTCAAGACAGATCTAAGAAAGAAATCTGAAGCACTGAGAGAAAGGATACCTTCCTTTCATATATTCAGAAGTTTTGTTTTTCTATCAAAATCATTGAAGAGTCTATCTTTCTAAAGCCTGGCACAAACTACACGATGATACCACGAGCCGATTTTTGAAAGTGTTTGCAATAGCATTTGATATGAACATTCAAACTTGTAAAATCTTAAGAGCAAGGATTTGAATAGTCATGTGATTAATTAAATCTAAATTTTAAGGGATTTCTAGCTACCTTGGAGAAAGAATAGCTAAATCGGCTCAGGATAGTAGTGACGTCATACTAGTAGTGCGAATGTCTACAATTTGAAGCCAATTCTGCTTTTATTCGGAGTCTTAAATGCGCTAAAATTCTAGTTACTAGTATTCTTATTAGTGCTGTAACATCACGGATATCTCAAATTCCGTTTAACCGGCAGTCTAAACCGGACGGTTTTCGGTTAAACGATTAAAAAAAAAAAAAAAAAAAAATTGTTTTTTTTTTTTTTTTTCTTTTCTTTTTTTAAATTTTTTTCTTTTCTTTTCGGGAAGGACTTTCATTTAACTGCGAGGTGCATTTGAAGGCGCCGATTTGTGCTTGTGAACTTGTCAAAAATAGTAAAAATGTCGTTTTTAAAAGAATGTGTAAGATCATTAATGTACATTAAAAACAGTAGAGAACTTAGGATAGAACCTTGTGGTATACGCGGTGTGTAAAAGTTGGATGAATTATTATTATAAAATACATATTGAGATCTATTACAAAGATTACTTTCAAACCAAGATGACAGAAAAATTGAAGTGTTGTACTAGTTTCAGAGTGGTGAGTCAACACACAGATAACTGAGCTGGGAGACATTGCCAGGCATAGTGCCAGGTGGAGGGGCATAAATCGAAACTCTAAAAAAAAAAAAAAAAAAAAATTAAAAAAAAAAAACGGGAAAACGAAACCGTCCAATTGAAAACGGAATCCGCCATGGGCGGTCGGATACCGGACGGTTAAGCGTTTGACTACAGCACTAATTCTTATGACTGTTTAGAAACTAAATTAAGATGGTGATGTTTATTAAAATAGCCATATCTAATATAATTGCCATTTCTTGGAAAATCCGATCACAGGAGGATCGTATAATGTGAGTGGGCTTAAGATTTCTCATTTACCACAGGCAGAAGTGTCGTTCATGGAATCATTAGTGGTCTTCAAGAAAAGGGGGTGATTAGTCAAACCACTACCCAGTCTAGACTCTATACCATATGGAGTCTCAACTTATATTGTGTATTCACGAGCTCCAATTAGCTAGAAAAAACACACAGGCTCAGGATGTCCCCCTCCTCCCAGTTTTTTTTTTCTTGAGTTAGGAAGAGCTACTAGAAAAAATATTGATGAATATTGTAACTTACCTTTTTAGTCATGAATCACTTATTAATGAATGATGTTTGCCTCTCTGTCACCAGAAAATACCTAAAAGAAACAAAGATATACATTTTATTGGGCATTGCAAATTACCAAGTACAAACTGACAAAAAAATCACAAAAATTAAAAAGACTTTCCCTTGATGATGTACAAGTCATCATGAAAAAGATAGTCTGTTGTTTAAAAAATTGAAGAGACTGAAATATTTGTTTAGTTAATGGTGAAGGAAAACAAAATCAAATTCTTCAGGAAATCTTTCTTTAAAAAAAAAGGGACAAGATAAAGGTTGATATTATTACCATGTCCTACACGTCTAGGCCCTGTTTCATGAAACTTGTCATCAATAACAGGTTACAATAACTGTAAATAAGCTACTGAAAGTCTGAAATCATTGGATGAGAGCAAATTTAACATTTCTTATTGATAACAAGTTTATGGTGTCATCTAATATACAAAGGTCATCCTAAATAAATGGCACACAGTTACAAACATCATACTTGACCGGTAGATCAAGCGAGGCAAGTGAATCTTTGAAGAAAAAAACGGACAAGAGCTGTTAATGATTTCAGTTGTCCATTGCGACAACACTCCAATGAAAGAAATGGCTCTCATTGCTTACAAAGACTTGCCACGAGATGGCACAATAGCAATTATTTCCCTACGAATGAACGAACGAACGACGAGATAATATTGTGCACACATACATGATGAAATAATCAGCCATTGTAGTTCTTGCGTTGTTAAGTTGATTCTGTGGTTGCTGACAACCACAGGTGTAATTTCTAATCAGGATTTTTTAAAGAGAAAAAACGTGATTTTTAATAGCATCCTTGAAAAATCAAGCAATATTTATATTTTTTAGTATTCATTTCTGCTCAGTATCAATATTTTCTAGAGCCCCCGACTAATCACAAATATTCACATATTCAAATTTTAAGCACACTTTTTAAACAAAGGTTGTTCTTGACGACCTGAAAGTTTGCACGAGGCTTACATGAGGCTTGTCCGACATAGCAACGATATATGCAGACTGGATTAAGAGTATTTTAGTTCTTCATTAAAAATGGATTAAATGAATATTTCATCACTAGGTCCCTGGGTAAGAAACAGCCATAATTTGAATATGTTTAGTGAGCCAGTCTATAATTCGTCCCTGTTTTCACGAAGTGACGGTAGTGAAGAAAATCGTCATGCAAAGTGAATGCAATTTTTTTTCACTACCGTCACTTCGTGAAAACAGCGACGAATTTGTAGGTTTATTTGTAAACTTTTGTTTAATATATAGTATAGTTGTTTGTCATTGTATTCTTTTTCTTAAAGCACTTACAGACTTCGGTGGAAAGCTCTTTATAAGCAATGTTCAATTATCATTTTTATTTTTTATTATTTTTCACTTCATAATAGGGGGCAAGTGGTGTCAACTTCATTGGCCAAGTATGTTGTGTACAAATAACAACCTCTTTTGGGACTTGAGACAAGAAATAAGAGAACAAGATCTGAGTTCTCGTTTTTCCAGTCTTCCATGTCCAGTTGATCTACTTGTTAAATTGAGCAGATCAGTGATCGGTGACTCTCAATGGTGACTCTCGATTCTACGACAGATCTAGGTCGATGGAGATGCGAATCGATGTTCGCAGAGTGGAAAAAGATTGCCAAATTACAAACTAAGGATAATGGGGTATATGTTCTCATTTATCCCCCCCCCTCCCCCCCCCCTCCCCTCCTTGTAAAGAAAAAAAAACACCTATTCTCAAAACCTCTACCAATTGCCATGTTTCGCATGCAGACATCCTCTAATGCTATTCCTTCTTAAAGAGAAGGTTGAGTTCAGGAAAGAGGTGAAAATAAATTTGTGAGCGTTATCATTGTCATTATGCAAATGTGGAAGAACATCAGAGATAAATGTCCCCTGAAAAGCATGGCTCTTCAAATGCTTTCATATTCTAAATATGGCATGTAAAAACATGAAAATCGGGACAGATTTTTATGCCACATGTTCGTGTAGCTCCATATACCCATATCTTTCTGTGTAGGGTGCTTGTAACTTTACCAAGACTGGGCCGAATTTCTTATAATTTTCATGATTCCAGAACCTTGCAGTACACACCAATACTTATATGCTACATGATCAACTTTTTCTGTTCGATTCCACAACGTTTCTTTCACAATGCAAATATTTATGCAATTGCATGACCAGAAATCAACTTTACCTTTAACACAACCCTCTAGTATACATTTTATTTGGAAGTTTGATAAGCATCTTTCTAGAGCTGCAGCTGAAAAATATCTGTCAAAACATACAAAATAGAACCCTGAGCTGATAACTATCTATCCAAAACATAGGAAATAGAGGCACTCTGCATTATCAATCAAAAATATGTCGTCAAAACAATGAGCATGTATATCAATCGTAAGGCGGTAGACAAAATAATACATTAGGCCTAAAAATGTGTGGAATACAACTGCCTGCAGTCTTGTTGAAATTTTTTAAAAGAATTTTGAGCTGAAAAGGAGCCGTGATTGAAAGGCTTGCTTATAAACAGCTGTCGAAGTACATGTACACGTAACCAGAGTTTTTCCTTTTTTGTTCATACACCTAAAGCAGTTTGAAAATAGCGCAAACTAATATTTTGTCTGGGTGACGTGTGAAGGAGACAATGGATTGAAAACAATCAATAAAGAAATAGCGGGGAAAATCTGCAGACATGGTTGCTTTAGAAAAAAGGACAGCTAAACCAGTCATTGAGATTTTAAGTGTTTTTTTAAATAATATGCAGAAATTGTATAATTCTCCTAGTTTTGGGTACATTTATCTTCAAAAGAATTTTCCTTTAATCTTGTAAATTTCATATCCTTTTCTTTTTTTAACCAGTGATTCTTTATTCCAAAGCCTACCTTATGAAATTAATGAAATATTGTAGAAAGCTCTATGTGTTATCTGGCCTACAAAAGAGTTTATGTGTAATCTCCAAATCTCCCTTCAAATCAAATAGACTATTTTCGTAATGTATTCAAATTTAATGCATTAATCTTTGAAAAGTGCCATGTTGCAAAATATGTCATCAACCTGTTATGAATTACTGTATTTCAATAGTCAGAATGCGAATTGCATACATTAATTGTTGCTAGGTAGGACAAACAGTATGGCTTGCCCTACCTAGCAACACAGAATGTATGAAACTCAGGAATGCAAGAAAAATCCCTGGGATTTCGCATTCAGTGTAAATGCATCTAACCATATTTATGAGACAGACAGATGACCTTCTTCCTTCACTAGGTCATGGTGTGACCTTATAAGGTCAATCGTACTTCCATCATTCCATCAACCTAATGTACTTGATGAGAGGATGTATAGAACCAAATCCACCTGGAATTTACCCCTCCCTCCTCCCTGTTTAGATTTCAAAATCTATTATGACTGTTTGTATGATATTCCTAAAGCTTTAGCTGCATCGATGTAGATTTTTTTCTCAATGAAACTAGAAACCGGTAACAAAAAGCCATGTTGTAGACACACCATATTAGTTATTAATTGTCTTAAGACTAAATTGGAATTAATCAAATAACCATGCACAAAGAAAAATATATACCCCAAAAAAGCACACACAAACACAAACACAAGTCACGTTACTGGATAATGTTCAATTCAGTACATTTCTATCAAGATTTGCATGTTGAGCCTCTACTAAACCTTATTGCTACTGAACCAGAACTGAAATTCAATCAATCCTCAAAACTTATTCAAGGAGCTCCTATTCATTAAAACACATTTCAAATGGAGTATCAATTAGACTAACACAAGATAACCAGTTCACAGATATTGTTGAGAATAAAATCAATTATTGGGGGCTTTGGGCAGTTCGGATCCTGTGTAACTCTAGCCCAAGATCACTCTCTAAAATCACTTCAAAATGAGCTAGTACAAAAAAAAAGTCATGCCAAGAGTAGGTCTCAAACAAAGAATATCAAACTGGTTTTCAAAACAAAAATAAACTGATAGCCTTTCAGAAGAGATTTTCCAGATCATAATATTCTAAATAAATCTGAGAAAAACAGGAACTGTATGAGCCGGACCTCTTGACTTTCCATCTGGGGTATATTTCCTCTACATCCACTCCCTCAGTCATATTTTTTGTAAACAAATTCTGTGAGGAATACAATACAACAGACATTTACAGGCTTTTGTTTATGCTTATGCCTGGGCCTCGCCTTACAAAGAGTTGATATCAATCGCAACTATGTACATAGGAAATAGGAGACTGCAAACTTGCGATAGATTGGAGGACTTGCGATTGATTGGATCAATTGCAACTCTTGGTAAGATGGGTCCCTGGTCTATACAAAAGTTAACACTTGTTTATAGCTCTCCTGAGAGCAAGAAGGGCATTAAACTAATAGCCTTTTACATAGAGTTAAATGCCCTTCTGGCTCCTAGTTGGATATAAAATGATAATCAACTTTTCATGATAATGATGATAATCTTGATTCAAATTCGTCGTGAATTAGATTCATCATTAAAATCATCACCATCATCATTGTAATCATCTTCATCATCATCATCATCATCACCACCACCACCATCATCATCATCACCACCATCATCATCATCACCATCACCATCATCATCTTCAACATCATCATCATCATTACCATCATCATCACCATCACTATCATTATCATCATCATCATCATTAAGATCATCAACATTACTATCAATATTATCATCATCACTAACATCATTATCAGCATCATCTTCACCATCAATCATCACCATCATCACCATTTTCATCACCATTTACATCTTCATTATCATCACCACCATCATTGTCATCATCACAATCCCATTTCCAAAGATATTTAATTTGTAATTTATTAAAGTAAAAGTCATTTTAGCACTGTACAATGTACATGTAAGTCAGAAATACATACCCGATACTAATTTTTATTTCCTCAATGTTTTCAAAGTGCATTGTACATGTAGCCTAATAGCCTATTACATATAATGCAACATCAACAATGCCAGTAGCATCAGCCACTAAAGAAAGAAAATATGTTGAAATAATAGGCTCCTGATATTCATTGATTCGTCACTACATTGACAAGAATCCAAGAAAAACAGGATATTGAACACGACCAACCATGAAATGAAATACCAGAAGAAAATATCACTGTTTATGGCATACTGTATTTAAAGGTCCTGCAAACTTCTGTGATAACAATTATACGACACAACTCAGGTAGTTTCGCAGGCAACAGGCGGGCCCGGTAGATTGATCTCCAGAACTATACCCAGGGTATATGAAAAACAAACGATCAACTGTTGAGTAGTTCAGAATCAAAATCAATTACCATTCCTCACTTCACATAAGATTCTCTTCTAAATGAAAATACCTTGGAAGACAATTTGATCTTGATCGCATGGCCCACAGACTAAAGCAAAGGTTATCTCAGGCTTTGTGAGGAGACTCTATCTATGCTATATTTATACAGGTTAATGAAAACTTGAAAAGTAAAATGCTTACCTTGTTTCTTTTCAAAATAAGACAGCAGCAAAGGTGATCCTCAAAGAATGAGAAAATATTCCTTGTGTGTAATGTACCACAGAGAAGCTTATGAATTAAAACAGGAGAACCATGCAAGGTCCACATGTAGGAGAACTAGCCGGGTCAAGAATGAGACAGGATGATTGCACTTGTAAGGCAGCTTCTCAATTCAGCCAGCACACATGTATGAGAAGCAACAACACATGGTCCTTGTACATACCAGAACACTGACCCTAAACAGACCAGGCCAGACCCCCTACAGCTGGTCCCAACGTCTTTCATTCTCTCCCTCCCTCTCTCTCCCTGTCTCTTTCTCTCTCTCTCTCTCTCTCTCTCTCATGCTCTCTCCCTCTCTCTCTCTATCTCTCTCTAGGCCCATTTACACATCAACAAATTTAGAATAATCCCCAATTTGGGGGGACTGTCATTAATAATAATAAAAACGTTGCTTATAAAGTGCTTACCACCAAAGTCTCTAATCGGCAAAACAAACAAAATAGACTGATAAACAATTACATATTAAACAAAACAAAAAAGTGCAAATAAACCTACAAATTACAATACGTAGGAAATACACATCGATGTGAACAGAGTAAGTTATTCATCAGAGGCAATTTTGAATAAATGTGTCTTAAAGCTCATCTGCCGTAGTTTACAGGAGGGATTAGACCGCTCTGCAAGGTCACTGGACAGGTGGTTATCTCATCAACTCGACTCTCAGTTAACATAAGAAAAAGAGGATCATGGGGGACCAATGGTCACCGATTAGGCATTGTTTGTTATATAGAGGGCGCAAGTAGCTACCAGTAGTGCAGTGGGCCTTTAAGACAAGTTTTGAACTGGTTATTAGTTTGACTTTTTTTTTTTACACTACTGGAAAAAACTGTCAGTGTTTGCTCATACCGATTTTCTGGTGATTAGTGCAAATGCAGGAGAGTCAGGTGACCAATAACCAGTCACGTGACCAATAACCAGTCACGTGACCAATAACCGGAATTGTTCATGACGTTTCGAGAGCAGGCATTTACACTGCAAAAATCAGTGAAATTTCTGCACGCATTTTTTTTTAAAGACTCCAGAGGTGGCTTTTTCTATTTCAGTTTTTTGGTTGTGTTTGCCAAAAGTTGCAACTTCAGACGAAACAACGGAATATGAAAAATAATCGACAGTTTTTACTAGTAGTGTAAATGCAGCTTTCCCCTCTCTCTCTTTCTCTATCCCTCTCTCTCTCTCTCCCCCCATTCCATGAGAGAATACAAAAATCACAGCTGGAGGGTTTTCAAGGGTACCAGAGCGCATGATTCTAGAGCATGTCCCTGATTAGAGTTATAGGCCCATTCACATAATAAAGAACAGTGGGAATTGACCTGCAATACAATTCTCACCTCTTTGTGTATGTTCACACCTAGAGTATATAAAAATCAATATTCTGGACTCATGTCTACTGACCACTACTGCATACAAAGTACAAAGCAAATAATTGCAGCAATTTACCCCTCTCCTCCAAAAAAAAAAAGGGGGGGGGGGAGACTCCATTGCGATTCAAATCTCACTCATAATGTAAGATGGTACAGTTCACACTAAAATAAAGTGAATTCTGATAATAGACTAGACAAATTTAATATGGAAGTCTCACTTATTACCTATTCAGTCAAACAGTGAGATATATTTTAGTGAACAAGACAACAAGTCCCAATTTGCTTGGGATATATTGCATACCACTGCAAACCTTTGCTTGAGCTAGACTTTAGTTAGAGCATGGGCATATAAGCCCATGGTTAGAGCCTAGCAGAAGTGTTCAAACTTATTTGCCAAGAATCTAGATCAGATTTATCACTACAGAAGCAGCTAGATCTGGGGCTAATGGGAACATGCTTGCAGAGCTAGGTCAGTTTATTTGACCTTGACCTGTGTGATTTATGTACGCAGGAAGAGCAGCCTTAAGTGACCCTTTGAAACTTGATGTATGATGTGCACATGTGCATACAGAGGTCAAATACATCATGAAAAGTACTTCAATGTTAAGACCAGTTGAGAAAGGGGAAACCCCCCCCCCCTCCTCCTCCCCTACTCCTCCTTGAAAACAGGGCACCCATCATACCACCCCTTCTTCGCCCCTCTCCTCATATGCCACCTGTGGCGACCTCCCTTTGACCACAGTACAACACCCACAGCCCCCAATCATCCTTGCCCTCCTTAGGCCTAAATAATGTATGCATATTATTGCAAATTGCAATAAATGATGCTACTTTCCAGATTGAAAGGGGGGGGGGGAAGCTTCCTAAATCCAAGGAACGCATAGATTAACTTGACGATCAGGAGCATCTTGACCTATGTAACATTTTTTAGTAGTAAAGCTCATATGGATTTATACATGCAAATGATGCCAAGCCTATATGTGACAGGGTACAAGTTTTGCCTCTATTTATAACAATCCCTTGACAGCACCCCCCTTTTTTCACTGATACACCCCTGAATACACACCCACCTGTATCCTCGTTTGACCTTATAATGGCCAGACAATCAATGTACAATGTGTCCCATGTTTATGACCGGTCAAATGATCTAAAATTACCCATTCATCAACACAATCCTAAACACAAGCATATTCATGCCTGGTCAAGCGTCCAAATTAGGACAATTTAGACCCCAGTCACACCACCAAATTGACTCCAAACTGACCTCCTGGCTATTCGATTAGTGTTTTGTTCTGTGTATTGTTGGTCTAGTGTCGGTCTTGTCAGTGTGACAGAGGTTTAAATGAGGAAATTAAAAGATACGCAAAATGAATACAGAGGAAAACTCCCATTATTACACTCAATACAAACACCTATATGAGAGATTACATCACAATAACAAAGAATGGACTACAGGGACAAAATACATGAACAAAGAAATTGTAGTAAGGACATGAGAAAGAGCAGGAAAACACATATGTATTGATGCAATATGAATAGCCTATTGTCTGTATTGAAGTCTGCCCCTGAAGATAATTTATTGTGCATTCACTGCTTTTTAAATCATGTATTTAACTTTCTCTCAGGGGTAATTATTCTGAATACTTTTGTAAAATACTCCCCCCGATTATCTGTTTCATTTCAATGAATACAAGTTACAGGTATCAAAAGAAAAAAAAACGTTTGCATAAAATCCAAGAACTATATTGAGAAAAAAAGCTGGGTAAACAGAGTTTTTAAAGGAAATATCAAGTCCTGGTAATGGCAGAAATAGAAATGTAAATAATAAATAAATAAATTAGAAAGATGTAAATACATATATAAACATTGGGGAGAAATATCCTGACAAACTTTCCCTCCAAAAGCAAAAACAAAACAATGACATACATCAAGAAAGTCAAAAAAAGATTGACCGCAAATTCAAATTAAATCGAACAGCAAAAGGCAAAGGAGAAAGAATTAAAGAGATCAACGTTTACATTCTGCTAGAACCTCTTTACATATTAATTAACCATTAACCTACTTTATAAGTAAGATTAATTGGCCACCATCTCATCAGTAAGAGACAAGGATTAGTCTATAGGCCCGTCTTCACTATCTCGATATTGCCAAATATCCAGCTATTTGAACTATCCCGATCGCAAACTATCCAGCTATTTGTGTCTTCATTAGACCGAAGTAGCAAATTAGCTGGATTGTTGGTCGGGATAATATTCCAAGATATCAAAATATCCCACTATTTCCCAACTAGCGGGATAGTTTGCGACCGTCTTCATTAGACCAAAGTACGGAGTCAAATATCCCGATCCCATCATGCACAACGATTTCCGGTTTTCCTCGCACAGTATGCGATCTATACCGCTCAGCGCACTGACCTTGAGCTCAGCACCGCGCTAGTACAACTAGTAAACTCGGAACCGCAAACTAGACCGAGATATCTTGGGATATTATCCCGACCAACTATCCAGCTAATTTGCTACTTCGGTCTAATGAAGACGCAAATAAGCTGGATAGTTTGCGATCGGGATAATTCAAATAGCTGGATATTTGGCAATCTCGAGATAGTGCAGACACGCCTTATTTGGAGCAAGGAAGGCATTAACTTTATGAAAATGGCAGGAGTTAAAAGCCTTCTGGTTCCAAACAGACAAACTGAAACAGAAAATCATTAATGGCAATTTTATCTAAAGCTTAAGCACAAGTGCTTTTTATTAATGATACAGATGTACTGTAATACATGAACATGTCTGGGTGACTGAAAAATAAACCTCTCAAAAATGAGTTGAAGAATCAAAGAGCAAGATCAGGTTTCCATGAAGAAGATAAAGGAGTAAGCAATCTAATTTAATTTTGACCATTTTCCCTTTGAATGGTTTTGTAGGAAATAAATGTAATTTGTATATTAATGTCAAAACTTTGACCAGGAATGAGGGATGGACAGAATGACAGAATATCCCTTGAGTGAAAAATAAATATAAAAGAATATGGGGGAAGAGGGCTATTTAGACCTAACACTTTACACACAAAAAGTCCCATAAATTTGTTTAAAAACCTGTGTAGAAATAAATTTCAGTTTTATGGTTTACATGCAAAAAATCACTTAACTGCTCCATAAAATTTAATCTTGAAAATATTAATTGATATACAAACTACAATTTTGTGTTGTATTAAAGAAATACCTGCATGCTGAAAAGAAATATATGACATCACAGGGTGTCACATAGTTGTCATGGTAACCCAAATAAAAACTCTTAAGAACCTATTTTCATCACGCACCTGATACTGTGTACAGAATCCTTGGAAAGTGTTACTACCCTCATATTTCCAATTAACAATACACCGGGGCAGGGGTATTAACAATAAGAAAAATACATTATAATCAAATTCTTCTTTGGGATAAAGACAAATTCTAAAATGCAACTTACATAATACTTTTAGTCTATTATGAATTAACGAGCTAAAATAATTTGCTATTTTGAATGCCAGCTGGGATCTTAATCACTCTTTGTGTTTGAGAGGAAAAACTCAGAAGCAGCATTAAATTAAGTAATTAGCCATTTATCCATTATGAGCTAAGAACTTTGACATTTGAAGTATTTCAGAGACTTATGCTATGGTCACATTACCCAAAGGTAGCCTGCTCGGCGGCCGAGCGGCGAGTTTTTAACCAATTCTGCCCAGCGGCTGCCCGGCCACCGAGCGGCGGCCACCCAGGCACCGCTCGTTTTTAGGTCATCGCTCGGTCGCCGCTGAAGTTTTAGGGCGGAGATAAAATTTGGGCGGCGCCTGCTCATTTTTCACTCGCCGCCCAAAATACGCTCGGTGCCTGGGCGGTCGCCGCCCGGGCACCGACCTAATTGCTGGGCGATGCTTAATTCCAGCAGCGACCGAGCAGGCTACTGATCGGCCGGTCGCTGCTCTGATTTGTGACCATAGCTTAACCAGAATCAACCAAAACCAAATACCAAGCCTTAACCACCTACATTAGTACACTATACTTCTGCCAAATAGACACAAAATATTGTTTGAAACTGCAATTATCAAAAAAATTAAATTGATAGAGGAATATTCATCAAGTATTAATTTCCTTCTTTACTTGCTGAATACACTGTATATGATAAATTTGAAAAATATTAGTTTTATAAGACAAAATATATTCTTTCATCCTTTATTCCCTTCTCCAAACTGAAGTCTATTCAAGAATATGAATTTCAAGAAGAAAAAAACCCATCATTGATGAGCCAGAGACATTGATAATTTCATGCTTGAAGTTTCTCTCCTCCATCGCGTCCTCTCTCCCTCTATCTCATCCTCTCTCCCTCCCTGCATCTCAAAATCTTCCTGTCCACCGTTGCGCGAAAATGAAAGGCTGACATTGAATAAATATGACAGGCAGCCCTACATGGTTGCTGCCTCGCGTAAGTCAATTACCCAAACCACCGAGCCCAAAAGGGCAGGCAGCGTAACAGACAGCACTGTACTCACACGCGACGATGAATGCGAGCTGCCCGTGCCATACGTACTTACGTGAGATTTGCCGTGTCGTAATCGTAATCGTGTACTTTTTACTTCTCCAGCGATCATGTAAGACCTTAATCCTGTATTCTGTGTGAATAGCTTGTTACGCTTGCAATTTTTATCGTGATCAATATTTTTATAGGGGGAGGGAATTGTGGGGAGGCAGACTTTCAGAAAATAAGCAGACAAGGTTCGCAATAAAAGACGTGTTGAAAGATAATGTTGAGTACCCGTGATGCGATTTCATTGTTCAAGCGCGTAGCCAGGATTTCATTTTAGGGGGGGCGGTAGTGAGCACGCAAAGCGTGCGAATCACTTAAAGAGCGCGCGTAGCGCGCTCCCTAGGGGGGTGGGTGCAGGGAGGGGGGAGTTTCCCCCCTCCCGCGCGAAGCGCGGTAGCTTTGAAAGAAGACGATTCGTTGTACCTTTCTCGACTCATAATCCTTGTCTGAATTCAGTCCGCCCCTCCTGCGCATAGCGCGGAAGCTTTGACGTATTATTAAACAGAGAAGACGATTCGTTGTACCTTTCTCGACCCTTAACCCTTATCTGTATTCAGTCCCCCTCTTTCGAAGCGCGGAAGCTGTGCGTTTCATTAAATTATTAGAGAAAGAAGAAGATTCGTTGTTCCGTTTTCGACTCTTTATCCTTAATTTGAACTCAATTTTCCCCTCCCGCGCGAAGCGCAGAAGTTTTGACGTGTCATTAATTTATTAGAGAAAGAAGACGATTCGATGTGCCGTTCTCGACTCTTAATCCTTATCTGAATTCAGTTTCATCCCCTCCTGCGCAAAGCGCGGAAACTTTGAAGTTTTATTAAATTATTAGAGAAAGAAGTCGATTCGAAGTTCCGTTCTCGACTCTTAATCCTTGTCTGAATTCAGTCCCCCCCCCCCTCCTCCTGCGCGAAGCGCGGAAGCTTTTACGTATTATTAGACAAAGAAGACGATTCGTTGTACCTTTCCCGACCCTTAATCCTTATCTGTATTCAGTCTCCCTCTTTTGAAGCGCGGAGCTGTGCGTTTCATTAAATTATTAGAGAAAGAAGACGATTCGTTGTTCCGTTTTCGACTCTTTATCCTTAATTTGAACTCAATTTCCCCTTTTTCGCGCGAAGCGCGGAAGCTTTGAATTTTCATTAAATTATTAGAGAAAGAAGACGATTCGTTGTACCGTTCTCGACTCCTTTTCCCTTTTTCTTACTACGTCCTCTTACTTTTTTTCTTCTCTTTCTCTCTCTTTTTTTTTTTTGGCCGGCGTTTTGGGGGGGGCGACCGCCCCCACCGCCCCCCCCTGGCTACGCGCCTGGCACTGAATGAAAGTGCCTAGACGTTATTCATACAGGCTGCTAATGTCGTGATGCAGTAAAAAGGAATAGTTCCGTTTCTGGTTTTGCGAACTGACATACACAGATAATACATGCTGAGTTGTTGAACTCGCAAATTGGTACACAAAACAAGCAGTGAAATGTATATTAGAATTTGAACTTATACAAAAATGGATTATAAATCAATTAAAGGACCTGAACGCAGATAAAAGTGTATCTATTAATCACAAACATCTAATTATCTTTAGGTCCTCTCGCCTTTAATATCAAAAGTGTTTACAAATACAGGGGCAGTTCACGGATTGTCTTTCGAGGGGGCACAATTCCATATCATCTCTGACAAGCGACAAGCAAAGAAAAGAGGAAATAAGAGGGGGAGGGGAAGAAATCACAATTTCAGGTGTAAATTAAAACTCCACACTTTTAGATGTACCAACTACAGGTACCAATCATTTTGCTTTTATTGTAAACATTGCTTTGATCTATATGTATACATGAATAAACCTACTCTCATTTCTACGGAATCTTTGTATGTTCCCTTTTCATTCAGTATCTCATCAACGTCTGAATGTTAAGACCATCATTACGCCTGCGAGTGATGATAATGTATTTGCCATTCCAAACTCTGCTGTGTTCAATACAAAGTATCCCATCCGTCATTCGTTTCTTATGATGTCAGCGATTTGCAAGCTCCGAATAAACACATGCATTCACCACGGGCCGGTGGTCGTCATCAGTGAGAGAGAGAGAGAGAGAGGGAAAGGCATGGGCGACACGCTTGATTGAGTTAGCATACGCCTCTATCTGTATGACTTCCGATTTGGTTTATGCACGGCTTTCATGATCTATCCATTCATGATGTACGTTAGTATGTTGGTTAGCGTCAATGTGGCTGGCATCCAATAAGAAATATATTACAATGTACATGTGCATGTAGGCCAAGAAATCAACTTCAATGTGATAGGTTATGTGCATTTATGAAGTAGGGGCGTATCCAAGGGGGAGGGGGGGGGTTATCAACTGGGCTGGGGCTCATCGAAGGGCATATGGGGGTTGCAGCACTTAAATTTGTCATTGTTAGTCACTACGTTCCATTGCAAATGAATTAAAAGGCAAAAAGAATTTAAAATTCTGGTGACTCCCCCTTAAAAAGCGGGGGTCAACCTATGAATGTTCAATCAAGTATTAATGGGATGTCTGTTGTAAAAGTGGCAGGAATTTCATATACAGAAACAATAATTAATTTGCAAATATTGTTATTTTGATTTTAAAAAACATGCAACAGACACAAACATTTCATCTCATGCATAAAAATAGTAAAAAATATTGAGAAGGATCTAATTTTAAGGAATTTTATTCACAAGCTTCGAATGCTATCTTTTACATCTTAATCCCAAACTGCATGTAAAGTGAATGAGTGGGCAGCTAGACGTTGGAATCTTTGTCTTGGCAATCTCAAAATAACTCCCTAACCACCAACTACGGCCCAAAACAGCAAACAACAAGTAAAAATACAATTTTTAGCATAACCTTGCTAAATTTAAATTCAACATGATATTTTAAGCTCCCTGGCATGTCTCTAGAGAGCAGTAGTTTTATCCCGGAGTTCCATTACAAGATTGCATCAGGTTAACCTCTAGCAGACACTATAGGCCTGTCCTCATCAGCTCGAGATTGCCAAATAACCCGCCATTTTAACTATCCCAATCGCAAATTATCCAGCTAATTTGCGTCCTCATCAGCCTGCAATTGCATTTAGCAGGATATTTGGTCGAGATAATCATCCCAAGATATTTTTGGCTAGTTTGCAAAATGTCCCGCTATTTGTCCGGTGCGTCTTCACCAGCACGAAGACTCGCACATTGCGCGAACGCTGAGCAAAATATCTCGAGCTAATTTCTGGAGGTCGAGTCTCGAGCTGATGAAGATGTGATTTGTAACTTTGGGTTTATTCCCCAAATCAGAAATAGCAGGCTATTTTGCTATTTTGCAATCTTGAGCTGATGAAGACAGGCCTCATGCCCTATACCCAGCTGACGTCAAGTGCCCCAATTCTAATTGAAGTCCCTCACCCAAAACTAATATGTCGGACTACACAAATGCCTCCAGCTAATTCATGAATTTTGATTGTATGCACAGCTTCTACTCCAACAAAAATCTTTCATACAAAATTCATAAGGAGCATCGGTTGTCATTTTAGTCAACTCTCAGAGGGGCTGGCTCATATATAGCTTTGACGCGACAAAGAGACAGGTCATTGAGGTCATAAGAAAAAATCGTAACATAATGATTTTCAGTGGATCCCTCCATTTCCACAGGTTTATCTTCTTTTTTAAAAATTAATGACTGCTTTAATATTCGAGAAATAGTTGTTTTCATACGCTCTCGGGAAGGTTACAATTGGGCTATTCCCCTCGGCAAGCCTCGGGGAATAGCACAATTCTAACCTTCCCTTGAGCGTAATAAAACAACTATTTCTCTCAAAGCAGTCATTAATACTATAATATTGAATTGTACATCTGATTTCTTGTCAAAATTACTGTTCTGTTGGCAATGAAAAATAAAACTGAAACTGAAACTGAAGACAAAAAATAGTAGAATTACATTAATACTGCTATATCATGTTCAAAGTCTCCTAAATCTAGATTCTATGTGAAAATGTGAAAATGTGGCAATAGCATTTGATGTCCGATTTTGTTGTTATCAGCATATTGAGAGTCTGTGCATATAACAGAAGCAGCATAGTCGCCATGTACAAGTTCAGAATGCATGTGTTGACATGTACATGACATTGTAATGAATATCATTGCATGTTGCGTCAGACAGGATCGAATGGTCCTGCGGCATGTCATGAAATTTGAGGAGATGAATGGGGTCAAATGTCGGAAACAGAAGACATGGGAAATATTTCTTCTGATCCCTTTTTAATCTTCTTCTTGAATTTCATCAAATGTTACTGGTTTTTCAAGTAGGGTTTTTCTCAGGCTAGGCCCTTTTCATTCATTTCTATTAATAGCCACAAAGAGCCAATTCAGGATTTGTTCTGAAGTCAACTGCGATTATGACATTTCTTATAATATTCAAATTCTATGACCTATAAGCTAAAACAAAATCTTCCATCACAGGAGACCAAGAGGGGACACGTCTGTGCCCCCCCCCCCCCCCCCCCCCCCGCCCCTCTCCACCTTATTTTGTGGTCAACTTTCCAAAGTTGCCTATTAAAACACATTAAATGACAAAGATGGTATGTTCTCATATTTTTCACTTATTTCCAGTGTTTTTCCACATCAAGAAATTAAATTTTCCCTCACCTGCCACTGCATTTAACATTCATTGTTTTCTCTGGGGGGGGGGGAGAACAATATGCATACAGACCATCAAATTATTTGTACAGCTTACAGCTGCAAACATTGAACAAATCTTGAGCTAAATATTAAAGACAGAGCATTAAATATTGCTGCTTTCAGAAATGCTATAAAATGCCATATTGACTATTGGTTTCGATCTTCCTATCATTGTATTTCTACTGGCCAAATCTGCTGTGTATGAAATTCACTACCTATAAACAAAACATGACATTTGTATTTTCAGGGTGCATGATATTCTTTAAGTAGTATAGTACAGAAAATCTTATTGACAAGTATAGATACTTAATGTACTAGGCAGAAATGGACCGATTGAAGAAAACATAATACAGCTTTAAAGGGTAACATCTAGAGTACCACATTTACTGGATGTAAAATAAATAATAAAATAAACAGGAATCTTATACTGTTTGGTGAATCATGTTGCTAATTGTCCCCAGTATAAATCCTTGTTGTTGTTGTGAAAGTTAAACTAAAAACTTTGCATTTTTGCTTCATTTTAAAGTACATTTTATCCTATTACTGGTATACTTGAGCCCATCAACCCCCCCAAAAAAAAAAAAAAAAAAAAAAAAAACACACAAAAAAACCCCAAAATAGTATAAATATTATTTTCTTTTATCTACGAATCGTTGGGAAAATATAAACTTTGGGGCTTTGTTTTCTTTGTTTTCTAGCTACAGGAGCTAGCTGACATTCACATGAAATTCTTGGCATCAATTTTTTTTGTGTTAAAAATTGTGTCTTTAATTAGTTTCTAAACTCCAGTTTGGAGTCCCAAAAATAAACTAACACTCAAAACAAGGAAATACAAGTTAATTCAATCCTGCTCAAGTGGTACTTTCATTCTTCCATACTACAGTAACCTCGTAAAGTGTTTATCAAACAAACTGTCACATCAACTCATGTGCAGTCAAATGTTAATAGGTATTTTAATCATAATGTTGTCTGAGAGATGCCTAACATAGCAATGTACAATCCATGAATTGTAATATTCTAACCATTAAAGATGATAGAAAGACACTGTCACAGAATTTCTTCACATGCCAGAAAACACGAGAGGGGGGGGGGGTGAAATGATAATCAAGAGAATTAAGATAATATTTTGTATTTTTACCAGTTAGGAAGAAGCAATAAAATGATCTAAGCACCCAGCATACAGTGTACATATTGCATGTCTGGAGCCAAACTAGGAGCATTAAACCATTATTTTAGACACATATAAAACCCTTCGGGCTCCAAACAGACAATGTTCACACATTATCACCATACAGGAAGTGCAGCCCCCTTGACAATATCTGGAATTTCATATAATTTGTATAAATTATCATTTTGAGCAGCTCATCTGATTGCAAGTGTTATATTAATTATGCAGACATTTTGAATAAAATCTAGTGCTATGATCCTTGACTTCAATCCACACGTCTGTCCTGTAATATACTCAAATTGCCAACCTTACGTTCTACATATGTTGTAACACAAATAAAACTGATCTCCTCAGTACACAAATCAGCCCCTTCCTACATCATAATTCTATTCATCGAACAGTTGGCCGATTCAAGCTGGCAGAAAATTGAATCAATTAAAAAACACTGTTCATGCATGGGGCTATGATAATCTTGAATTAATTCAGCACATGAAGCTTGTCAAAGATTTCGCTGCACGCTGTATACACAGAGCGAGTCGTTGAGGCAGGAACTGCGATGGGGGAGATAATCATGTACATGTACAGTACCCAGACGAGCACAAGAATCAGACATTTATCGAATAAAAATGGTCGTTTTCTCATCTGTATTCATGAGTTGGAGTCGAGGAGAGGCCAAGACAGGCTATAGGGACGGTATGCTACATATTTGGAACATACGTAGTCTATGGGTGACATGGCTTATATCTGCCTCAGTATATAGACTATACCTAAACTTCATGGCAAGACCTACAAATGTAACTGTGTGTATATGTACATGTATCAGTCTTGCTTTTAGGATTTTGTTTCTATGAGTACGTGCTTGTTCCATATAATTCTGATAATAATAATAATAATCAGGATTTGTCTAATCAGGATCTCTAAGCTGTTTAGTGGTTACAGATATTATTACCCTGATCGTCGGATTCATTCTGCACAATATGCACCATCTCCACTCCCTGGGTAGTATTCCTACCATATGGTCATTGTGAGGGCATATGGCAATTACTAACACAAAGGCTTCAGTCATCCTACCAGATACCCATTTCACTCCTGGGTATGGAGTGGCAAATGTAGATTAATGCTGTGTCAAAGGTCATTAGTGCCTTGTCAGGGATCAAACCCACGACCTTTGCATTTCAAGTCAAGTGATTAAACCCTCCACCATTCACTTAAATAATGTGGCAATTGCTTCAAAGTCAGAAAAGGATTACCTAAACTTGCATCAAAGCCCTCATGATACACCTAACACTAAACACATAAACACAACATGAAACCTGATTGCAACCCTGCAACACTACACCCTACATCTTTTATGAAATACAATCTGTAGCAAATGTTACAGTACTATTTGTCAAATGATCACCATTTTTTTTCTTCTTCAAATGTTATTTTATCAAACCAGCGCAGTGATCTCAGTCAAAATCTAACGCTTATTAAATACTTAACACTAGACATGAACTCACACCTAACCCTATAAACAACATAAAACCCAAGCAGAACAGTAATCCTAACATAATATTCTTACACTCTTGTATTAAACAGAATACAGCCCAGAACAAATGCAGGATCTACATTTTATTCACAAGTTTACCTTTACAAATTGCCCAACAATCAATTTGATAATTGGGCAATTTGTGAAGGTAAAGATTAAGAACGGGAAGATTTATAGATCAATCATCTATTTCATATTTCTAAATCCTGCATTGTAATGCAGAAGAAGATACTTCACAATGCAAACACGGGTTTGTTTTGTCTAGACCACAGTTCAGTCCATATTTTGCTTGTGATTATAAAGATCAAAACATCAGGTCACAACCATAAAAGTTAATGATTTCTATTCTAGTGATGTTGAATTCTGAGGATGCAGCTATGTATTTCTTTTGATTTTAATTTTGACAATTTATTCTTGTATTAAAATTTCCTTTAAAAAGCTGCATTTACACACACAACATTTTCTGATCATAACTAAAAGTTAAAACCATCCATCTTGAATTATCAACCCGGGAACAATGAATAGCATTAAATAGTCCCACCTGTCAATAACCATGTAGCAAATTTTACTGAATTTCTACAAAATGTCATAATTTACATACAATATGCTGCTTTTTAAATGAACAAACCCCCTCTCTTGGTCGCCACCCATATGAACGTCCGTTTCGACCCAAGTTGTAGGCTGTGTGTACAGATTTCACGTTCAATATTACCATGTCTGCCATGTCTTTACGCAGGCTAAACGTATGGGATTGGGGGAGCACTATAATACCTAATGGACTGTGAATTATTTGTTTGCCCGTGCTGTGTGAAAATTATGCTAATGACACATGTTGGCTGAGGAACAGCTGTCCTGTAAGCCTTCCACTGTATTACGCTGACCAGTTTTCTATAATTATCAGGGCTTTTTTATCTATTTGTGTGAAAGAATGTATGATTAAAGGGAGCACTGCAGTAAAATAATAGGCCATTTTCATTATGGTCCACTTTAATGCAGTTTTTGTTAAGGTCAACCTAACTCATTATTTCATTCCCCTTTTACAATTATTCAATTTCCCATTTACAAATATTTCTATTTCAAATAGTCAGGATGAAATTGCATACAATATGTGTTTTTGCATGAAGGCAGGTCAAGCCATGTTTGTATGACCTAGCAGCAAGTGATCATGCAATTCACATTCCAACTATTGAGATAGAATAAATAATATAATAAATCAATATGTAAAAGATAAATGCAATAAATTTGAAGCTTGTCACTAGTTTTAACATTTATGAATTTAAATACATTTCGAAAAATGGTCTATTATAACTAGCAGTGTAATTGGCTCATGATCCTCGCACTCAAACAAAATGAAAATCTGAAACTGAAAGCCAAAAAGGATGGTGTTTTGTTTGAAAAATGTTTTTCATCATTGCCTGGCAACGCAGGGATATCTCAGGCAAATCTATTATGACCCAGTAATTTTTTCAAGGCTCTAATATGTGCCCATCCTGTCTACAAGTGTACAGTGAAGAGAGAGAGAGAACATCATTTGTTGTAGAAAACAAAGACAGAGAGAAAAGGATAGAAAGTGGCAGAGACAGCCAGACGTATGGTGGGCGAGACAGAAGAGAGAGACTCAATAAGTAAGACATGGTTCAAAGACCTATATTTCCTGTACACCAGACAAAACATTATAAAAGGCTGAAACTGTCGGAGGAGCTCGCGCCTTTGAATGTTTTCTGAAACAGATATATGGTGCCATACAAATGCTGTTCATCATCATCATCAAATTCCTCTTTTGTACCCATCTCCAAAGTCACACATAAGACATTGAAACAAGGCTAATATTTTGAACCAGAGTAAATATCCATAAATAAATGATACACACAAATAAAAATAAAACAACAACAACACAACAACAGTCCATGAACATTCTTGTTGAAACCCAAGAAGGCATTTATCGACCTAAAATGTATACAACCTCTTGGCTTTATGCTTTCCTATCTCAATATCTTTTAAAAAAAAATTTCAATAGGATGTTAGCAGGTCTCAAACAGTATCATATCAGAACAATATGATTACTTTATGTCACTACATCAGGATGTAGTGAAGAAATGTGCATTTCTTATATAGTTTGAAGAGTCTTATTATGAGACTACCAGTGTCTTAATATGCCTACCAGCATATCTTGGAGGCTATTGTTTACTTTAAGATTATACGAGTCACAGAGACAGGAAGTTCTTTGTTCTTCTCAACCTATGTTCTGGGAGAAGCAAACCCCAGTCATTCTGAATGTCGAAGTGATGCAGTAAGGTCCGAGTTACATAACATTGCAGCAGAAAGTTTTTAGTTATTTTGTGGAACAAACTACAGGCCCAATTCGGTAAGAATACGATATCTATTTCTATATATGTTATTTGATATACTAGAACGCTAGGATGTATCTTAATATAATCTCAGTTGAGTTTGGTAGAATTTTATAGGAGTTTCGTAAAGATGATGTTAGATGTTGTACCTAGCTTTTAGGAGTAGACAAAGAGATGAGTGTGTATAATGTATAGTGTAGAAAGCCGAGTTCTTTGTCTTTGTCAGCAGACATTACAGTACATTTTAGTGTTTCAAAGTAGCAAATGTTCTGCTACTATGTAGGTGATTACTGATTTATTATATATAGTTCATGTCGATTTAGAGCAAAACTAAGTGTTTAGGAAAGAAACAATATTCTTTGTTAGTTATTTAGCATAGGAACTTAAGTGACGAACCGCGTCTGAATGCGGCCCTGTTCACACTCATATACGTTTGCTTGTGTGTACTGTTTAATAGTTTACTGCATAGTTTCAATACAGGGTGTGTTCACATAGATATTTAATCCAGTTTAACTTTAATCTTGTGTCATATATTAATGTGTTGTAATCAGTATCTTTAATTTAGCTATAGGGTTTTTATATGCTTACATGCTGAAACATTTATTCATTATTTGTTTGTTTGTTTATTATCATTACAGATTGTTATCTGAAGGTTTACCGGAGATAGTAATTAACCTGAAGGTTTACCGGAGATAGTAATTAACTTGAAGGTTTTACCGAAGATATGAAAGTGAAGTTACGAGTTGCTGAATAAAACAGAAGTTGGTTGGACTTTAGCAAATTGTTTCCAGTGTTAATTTTCATCGGTGTGCCTTGTGAATAACAACAGTTGGATTTTATTGTTAGACGAAACTCCTTCATATAAAGATTTATGAAGGCAGCCACAATAACAATCAAAGTCTGTTATTCGAAGTCGAATAACAAGCGAAGTTCCACATACAAATGAAGTTTGAATAACGATTGAAGGCTGTTATTCGAAGTCGAATAACAATCGATCAGCAATAAGACTTTTTGCAGCCGTTTAATGAACTTGTAAGCAGACCTAGGTTTATAAAGGCCTGAAGTCATGCCTTTATCAGAGCCTGTATTGCGACGTGAAACGACGACAGAGAGGAATCCCACATCGAAGGCTAGAAGTCTGGCTGGTGTTAAGTTCACCAAGAGCGATGTGGAAGCAGGACAATATGATGCAGTCATCATGAAGGCTACACGTGTAGCGAGCTCACGGATGTCACGTGAGAGTGCGAGGTTAGAACTAGCTGTCATGGAACAGCAGGACAGGCTGGATGCTGTAAAAGTTCAGATGGAGGAACGAAAGATACAACAGCAGGACAGGCTGGATGCTGTAAAAGTTCAGATGGAAGAACGAAAGATACAACAGGAGGACAGGCTTGGTGCTCTAAAGGCTGAGCAAGAGCATGCTAGGAGAGTCCGGAATGAGAAACGAAAGCTAATACAGCTGAAGCTGAGTCTGCTGAGAAAGAAGTCGGCTGACAAAAGAAATAGATTAGAAAGAGAGGAAGAGAGTGACGGCTCTGAAGCTGTCATCGAACATGTCAAATTGCCAAAGGAACAGCCAGGGGATTCCATCCATAGATTGGCAGTTGGCACAGCAACTTCTATTCTTGATCAAACTTCTAACCAGACAGGTTTTGAAACGATGACAGAGTCCATGGCCCATGTGCAACAAAACGTGCTAACGCAGAGACTTGCTGTTGCGAGTCAAGTTCCAAAGTTGGAGATACCCGTATTTAGCGGCGTTGCTGACGGTCATGGAGCCAAGGACTGCACTGAGAGGAAGGTTTGCAAGATTTGTGAAGGGTGCCCCCTTGCCTGTCTGCATCAGCCAACCGAGAACCAGATAAATCCACCCGAGGAAGCCGCATCCAAATACACCAATGTCTGCGCTCCTCAAGACCAAGATGAACAGGAGCACTGTATGATTGTGCCAGACTGGGTGAGGTACAAGGATGATCAGAGTAATATAGGCTTCGTTTCGGACGAACTGTGTGAGCAGTTAGGAGTACAGGGAACTGATACTACCCTCAGACTCACCATCATGCACGCAACGGCCAATGTCAGGAGCATGAAGGTGAGCGGTTTACAGGTGCTGGACTTCAATAGGGAGAATGAGATTGACCTACCCCCGTGCTTCTCTAGAGAGTCTATTCCGGCTAGCAGATCCCAGATCCCAAGGAGTGAAGGCTTGAAGGAGTGGCCTCATCTTGAGCCAGTTGCTCATGAGTTGATGCCATACAACAGGAGCGTCAAGGTATCGCTCTTAATTGGAAATAACTGTCCCCGAGCCATCCGCCCTCGAGAGGTGATAGCAGGAGGAGAAAACGACCCGTATGCCATGAAGACAGCACTTGGATGGGGAGTAGTTGGCAATATCTGCCAGACGTCGGTGCAGGAGGATGGTGTTCAGATCTGCAATAGGATATCTGCAATTGAGATGCAGCCAGAGTTTGCCTATGAGAGTAAGGCCAAGGAGATCATGGACACTGAGAAAAGCATCCAGTTTCCGAAAGATGGCTTCAAGGACTCAAGTGCAGATGGTGAGCTGTACTCCGTGGAGGAGATGGTATTCAAGGAGATCTTGGAGAGTGGTACTCGCAGATGTGACAAGGGCCACTATGAGATGCCATTGCCTCCGAAGTCTGCAAAGCCAAACCTTTCCTTCAACAAGCCACTTCCCTTGAAGAGATGGAAGCAGCTGCCTGGGAGGTTGCGGAAGAACCCAAAGTTTGGTGGAGACTACAGAGCATGCATGGATGACGTCATCCAGAATTATGCACCGAGAGTACCTCGAGCAGTTACAGCCCTGTCAGAAGTGGACGCGAATGCAGCGAGACCTGGCCATCAGCGATGTAGTCATCGTGAAGGAGACTGCGGACGTCCAGTGGCCTCTAGCAAGGGTAGCAGAAGATTTCCTAGTCAAGACAGACGCGTTAGAAAGGTAAAGCTCTTCATGGCTGATGGAGCTCTGGACAGTAATGGTAAACGTCTGAAGAAACCTCGTTACCTTGATAGACCTGTCCACAAACTTGTGTTACTACTGCCGGTAGAGTCTTAGGTATAATTAGTTCTGTTGTTAATAACAGAGGTGTAAAACTAATTGTGATCAGTCTTTTTCTTTCTATTTCTCTTTCTTTCTCAATCGCTTTCTCACTTTCTCAATCATTCCCTCTTTCTAGATTTCTACCTTTATCTGAGTGCCATAACTTTATCTTATTGTTGTATATTTTTCTGATGTCAGAAGTGTCTTCATTTAATATTTCTCCTGATTCGCACATATTTAGCCATGTGGTTATCAACGAAAGGTGTTGATTAAGTTTACTTTGTATACATGTTAGTTGCATGTCAGGTGTATTACACTTATTTTGATTGATTACCAATCAAGCAGTAGTTAAAGAATTGATGGGTTAAGTTAAATTATCTTATGCATTGTAGATAATGTTCATGAATTTTACGTTTTTTGTTGTCTTATCTTATATTTGCAAACAAGTTTTGTCATTATTACGCAGAAGACAGTTGGGATTCCCCCTCAAGGAGCCTTTATCTTATCGTTGTATAATATGTTTCTGATGTCAGGAGTGTTTTCATATAATACTTTTACCCATTCACATAATAATGATTATGTAGTCATGTGGTTATCAACAGAAGGAGTTTAATATGTACTTTATACAAGTAGGTTTAACTTTGTGTATTACACTAATTGTGATTGTTTACCAATCAAGCAGTATTTGGAGCATTGATGGGTAAAGTTGATTTCTCTTAAATGTTTATGAATGTTACATGAAAGATCGTTAGAGGTTATTGTTGTTCCTTGGTAGTGATAGTAGTGCAGTATGTCTATCTATGTTTTAGCGTAGTCTTAGATGTGGATATTAACAGTTATTTTAGTAAATGTTACTAACATTTAAAGGAGCCATGTCACTACATCAGGATGTAGTGAAGAAATGTGCATTTCTTATATAGTTTGAAGAGTCTTATTATGAGACTACCAGTGTCTTAATATGCCTACCAGCATATCTTGGAGGCTATTGTTTACTTTAAGATTATACGAGTCACAGAGACAGGAAGTTCTTTGTTCTTCTCAACCTATGTTCTGGGAGAAGCAAACCCCAGTCATTCTGAATGTCGAAGTGATGCAGTAAGGTCCGAGTTACATAACATTGCAGCAGAAAGTTTTTAGTTATTTTGTGGAACAAACTACAGGCCCAATTCGGTAAGAATACGATATCTATTTCTATATATGTTATTTGATATACTAGAACGCTAGGATGTATCTTAATATAATCTCAGTTGAGTTTGGTAGAATTTTATAGGAGTTTCGTAAAGATGATGTTAGATGTTGTACCTAGCTTTTAGGAGTAGACAAAGAGATGAGTGTGTATAATGTATAGTGTAGAAAGCCGAGTTCTTTGTCTTTGTCAGCAGACATTACAGTACATTTTAGTGTTTCAAAGTAGCAAATGTTCTGCTACTATGTAGGTGATTACTGATTTATTATATATAGTTCATGTCGATTTAGAGCAAAACTAAGTGTTTAGGAAAGAAACAATATTCTTTGTTAGTTATTTAGCATAGGAACTTAAGTGACGAACCGCGTCTGAATGCGGCCCTGTTCACACTCATATACGTTTGCTTGTGTGTACTGTTTAATAGTTTACTGCATAGTTTCAATACAGGGTGTGTTCACATAGATATTTAATCCAGTTTAACTTTAATCTTGTGTCATATATTAATGTGTTGTAATCAGTATCTTTAATTTAGCTATAGGGTTTTTATATGCTTACATGCTGAAACATTTATTCATTATTTGTTTGTTTGTTTATTATCATTACAGATTGTTATCTGAAGGTTTACCGGAGATAGTAATTAACCTGAAGGTTTACCGGAGATAGTAATTAACTTGAAGGTTTTACCGAAGATATGAAAGTGAAGTTACGAGTTGCTGAATAAAACAGAAGTTGGTTGGACTTTAGCAAATTGTTTCCAGTGTTAATTTTCATCGGTGTGCCTTGTGAATAACAACAGTTGGATTTTATTGTTAGACGAAACTCCTTCATATAAAGATTTATGAAGGCAGCCACACTTTATTTCAAAAGTAATTAAAAACACAATCATTATAATAATGCAGTCAAACCTGCTTTAGCGACCACCTGTATGGAAAGACCACCTGTCTATTAAAGACCACACTATTTGTTTCTCCCTGGAAAAGTGCTTCATATTGAAACATGTATCAAAGGAACCTGTACATAAAGACCACTTTCCTTGTCTCCCTTGACAGTCTTTATATACAGGTTCCACTGTACATAAAGACAGATTATATCTTTCCTAAGTCTAGCTGAACATACTGGTAAGTCATAAGCCTTCTAAGAATCCTTTGACTTTGAGCTAATCATCTCTAAACCTCTTTGCAAAGAGTCTGGACTGAAGAACTCTTGACACTAGCTAGTCTACAGTCCAGTGTTCTGCCTATTGATTGAGCTATTGAAAGCCAATTGTCATGTTACATAACAAATACACCCCCACTCACACACCCTAGACAGTTACATGCTAATCTTAATTGGTCCCATTAGGAGTGTAATTGTCAGCAATCAATAGAATCACTTCCTCTTTTGATAAAAGACATGTTAATCATTTCAGCTCACACCTACTCATGCTTGCTACTGCAGTAGAGTTTAAAGGCACACTGTCCTACTTGTAGCTACTTGCTCCCTCTATATAGAAAACTTCCCAAATCGGTGCCTGTTGGTCCCCCATGATCCTCTTTTTCTTATGTTAAATGAGAGCTGAGTTAATGAGATAGCCACCTGTCACAATGACCTTGCTGGCTCGCTGTGTGGTCTAAACCCTTCTAGCTGCAGTAGTAACGCCTACCTTTAAAGGTACCAATCACTCTTTCAATATACAACCAGCACAAGTCACTTTTATGTTAATGGGAGAGCATATTTTTAAACTTGCAATAACACTTTAAAGAAGCTCATATCTTTAATATAAGTACAGTGACATTGATCTGCTATTCACAAAGAACAAAATATATTTCTGTGATTGGTACACTTTAAAGTCCAAGGTATAAAGTCCAAGGTATAAAGTCCAAGGTATTTTCTTTTTCTAAAAATGTTACTAACCATTTCATTTTTTCTTAGGTATTTCTCAGAACATTATTAGTTTGATAGCCTACCGATAGCTTGGACTAAGGAAAAATATCAAGGATGGTGATGTTGCTTTTGAAGTTTTTATGTTTAATAATCATTTTAAGAATTCTTGGATACTTTATATTAAACGATGGATAGGACAGCAGTGTACAGTAGCCATCTGCTGATGGAGTTTGACTCGTAGAGGAGGCACGATGGCTCAGTGGTAGAGCAGTGGTCTTGTAACCAGAGGGTCCTGGATTCAAAACCAAGTCTATGTGCTCGTGCCCTTCGGTATGGCATTAATCCTCATCACCAAGCTTAATGAAGCTCACTCTAAAGCCCCTCAGAGAGGATTAAAGCTGTTGGTCCCCTGGTTGCTTACTCACATGCATATAATGCTTTCTAATCAATCAGGTAAATATTCCTCAAACATCAAACATCAAACATCAATTTTATACAAATGAGCATCAATGCCTTTTTGGCTCTCTCTACCCACTAAAAAAAAATCATGAACCAGAATACTTTTGTATTTTGATTTTTGTGCATTTTTATTGTGTGGAGAATGAATAAATGCAATTAATGAGGATATCACAAATACTCAAACACCAGAAAACTTCTGACAAAAATCTAACATTAAAAGAGGAACAGAATTTTGAAATTTATTCTTGCCCAGAGATTTGTAATTTACCAGTTTAAAGTTACTGTAATCTCATTTGAGTCAAAAACCTGCACTACATTAAAATGCCTTTAATATTCAATGCCAGTAGGATATGGTGTTCTAAAATATTAGCTATAATATTTATAAGACTTTATTAAATAAGCTTGTTTAGCACAAAACTCATCTATGAATGTCCTTCAAAAAATCTTAATCATGTATGCTCATTCAGGACTACAAATTAAATAAAGGGATAACCAACTATCACGTGGTGAAAACATGGACCTACACCATGGTTAAAATAAACAAGCAATAAGCATAAATTCTAATCCCAAAACAATGAACATGTATGTAAATTATACCTTGATACTCTTAAAATTCAGTCAATTTATTGTCTTTAGTTTGCATAGTAATCATCTGTGCACACGTTAACAGCCTTGCGTGAGGTCGGTAGCATAATGGCAAATAACGGCAGTTATTGATCGGCATTGTTTGTGACTGGTCTATTAGGGTAGGAGGCTGTGTTTGCTCTCCTTGTTTACCGTGTCCTTAGATGCCCTAGTTTATCCGCAGCTAATTATCCACGCAAGAGAGAGCACAGCTGTACACCTACCGCTGCAGTGCTAATTGTAAATGGTGGTAGATTCATTCGCACGGGCCGTGCAGGTAGGTAGATTCCCCTGTGTTTTTACAGTACAAGCTCTTCGCAGACTTACGTAGTCTTTGCTTTAGTACCTCAAGCTTTCTCCATCCGTGAATCTTTTGGTTTCTATTTTTGTCATGTAGCTGAGATTATTATTCTGCATTCCCCCCTCTCTATCTCTCTCTCTTACATGTATATTTGTCTCACTATTTCTCTATTCAATAGATTCCCCTAAGTTCCCTCTTCCCCTCGAGTATCCCCCTGTCTTTCTTGCTTTCTCTCTTTCTCTCTCCACTTTTCTCTCCAAGTTTTTCTATTTCTCTCTCTCTATCTATCAATCTATCTATCCAACTATCTATCAATCTATCTATCCAACTATCTATCAATCTATCCAACTATCTATCTATCTATCTCCCTATTTCTTTCTATCTCACTCTATCTCTCTCTCTTTCTTTCTTTCTTTCCACCTCTATCTAATCACACTCCCTTTCTCTATCTCTCTTTTTCCATCTTAATCTTCTTTTGGAGATTACCTTATACTCCCTTTCTTTCTTACACATACTCTATACAGCTCTACATTTCTTTTCTGCCCTTCTTCATCTCTCCTCTTTCTTGCTTTTTTTTCTCTCTCTCTGTCTCCTTGTTCTTTTACAATATCTTACTCTGTCTATCTTACATAAATACAGATGACTTTGCTCTTGACTGAAAACTTTACAATAATAATGTTAAATTTGAATTGGTCCTGATTAAGCCCAAATCACAATATTGCTCGCACTTCACAACAATTATGAATATATTCTTCAAAGTGCATTCAAAATGCCAAGCAAAATGCATCCAGCATATTCTAAAATGCCAAAATTATCATTTTAGTGCTCTCAGCAAATCAACTACTATGCTTCTCTTTAAAAAAATACTCTCAGCAAACTCAGAACTGAAAACTAGGTATATTCTCAATGAAATTATAATATTTTTATTGGTTCTTGTTAAATTAGTCATCAAAAATGATGATAGCACACTTCATCGTTACCCCTCTATTTGTGTGATCCCTTAAAAGGAAAAGAAACTACAATAGTTGGCCATCACTCAGAATAAATTCTATAATCCTCTTTTTTATAGAGAAAATCATGAAACAGTCTCAACATAATAGTCATGGGGTCGGACCATTGCATTCTTTGTTGTCAGTCAAAACATAATCAGACTCTATCAGAGATCATCACATTTGCAGGCAAATACCCGAGTCTATCAAGATCATCAATTACTTAATATATTCATATTGATCATGTAAAAACTATAATTTGGTTAAACATGAATTGTACCCCTTAATAATAATATCATCTTCTTTTTATATTTTTTTATTTTTCTCTTTTTCTCTTTTTCGTTCCTCCTCCTCCTCCTTTCTTCCCCTTCTCTTGCTTCCTTTCTATCTTTTCCTTTCTCCTTTTTTCTCTCCTTCTCCATTTCATTTCATTCGTTATTGATGCAGATTTAATTTAACAAAATTACTCTATTATCCCTTCATCAATTCATATCATGACCATCATCTTCATCACCATCATCTTCATTCATCATCACCATCAACATCATCATCATCATCATCACCATCATCATCATAAAATAATCAAACAATGACAGAATACCTTAATGCACACTTATTGAATAATATTGGCCAAATAAACTAATATATCACAAAATATGAAGGCAAAACAGTAACACACAACAAATCATCAATGTTTACATTCACACACCGTTACTGACCTTCTTTCTACGCCGAAAACTCCGGCTGATAACGACAGCTGATTGCGCTGGGGAGTTCTCCTCCAGATAAAATTCAGCAGAAAATCAGTCCAAATTTCAGCCCCTTTGATGATATTAGAAGACGAACCAGTCGGACAAAGACGAATATTGGTATTGAGAGACAAAACGGCTCAACTTAATTTCTATGAAGCAACACTATTGTGAATACAAATGCGATATTTAGCTGCTGCTATGCAGATTTGTGTAGCGGATTTTGAAGCTAG
>JAVYIG010013697.1:0-45656 GCA_035222895.1 Strongylocentrotus droebachiensis
CTGACATGATGATTATTGATAGTTGAGAGCGAGTTCTGTGTGATACTGTAGACTGGATATTACGCTAAGCGAATGATGCCTCAACCGGATTGCAGCGAGTATTGTTACACCATTGCGGACTTGGGTGACGAGATTCGGCATCATTCGGTATGCGGGACTGGAGTGCGGAGACTCCCATTCGAGTGCGCCCCCTTGTGGCGAGTATTCGCTAGCATAGTACATGCATGTATCTAGAGAGGCCTGTGTTGAATGCTCGAGTTGAAATAGCAGGGGGTGACGAATCTTATCCAACAGTACACATGGATGACGAAACTTAATTAACTGAAAAATCGGGCATCACCTACATTACTCAATATACATCAATACGAATGCATTCCTCACCCAAGCCCGCCCGCGCCCCTCTTTCTCTCTCATCCTTCATTTTTTTTCCGTATATGATTCATATGTTTATTATATCTTATTTACAAGTAGTTTTTTTTTCCGGACTGTATTATATATAGTTTGTTTGTATTTTATAAGGGCTGAAACGAAAACCAGTGCTGATTGGGCTAATACCACCTTCCATAATTCATCTCATTCTTATTTCCCTTTTTTTTTTTTCTTCATTTCTTTGTCTCACCCCCTTTTTTTTTCCTTCTTCTTCTTCTTCTTCATTACACATAATCATAGTGTCTCAGTACATTTGGACAAGTGTTCTTTCTTGGGTATGTGGTGGCTCTGAAAAGAGCCGTTTTTGGTAGGATGAGAAAGTTGGCGTGCAAAATCACTTTGCAGCCTTTGCAGTCTTCTTTGCCGCAGGCTTCTTGGGCTTGGCAGTCTTGGGTTTCTTTGCGGCGGCGGCTGCCTTCTTGGGCGTCTTCTTTGGTGTTGATTTCTTGGCTGCCGGCTTCTTGGGTGCCTTCTTTGGAGTCTTCTTCTTCTCTTTCTTTTCAGTCGTTTTCTTTACTGGCTTCTTCGCTTTCTTGGGGGCTGCCTTGACTTTTTTTGCGGCGGCTGCCTTCTGCAGTTTCTCCTTCTTCGCTGTAGCCTTTTCCTTGGCCTTCTCACGCTGTGCTAGAAGTTTTGCCTTCTCCTTCTCCTTCTTGGCCTTCTCCGACGCCTGTGCCTTGGCCGCCTGCACATTCAGCTTGAAAGAACCCGAAGCTCCTTTCCCCTTCGTCTGCACTAGTTTGCCTTTCTCCACGCCAGACTTTAGGGCCCGCTTGATGAATAGCAGCTGTCGGTCCATCTGCACGTCGAAATTGGTAGCGATATACTTCTTTATTGCTTGCAGCGAGGAGCCATTGCGGTCCTTCAACTCGGTGATTGCTGTAGCAACCATCTCGGCAGCCGGTGGGTGGGCCGCCGGCTTCTTAGTAGTCACCTTCTTAGAGCTATCCTTCTCAGCCATCTTGATATACGGTGCGTCGGGAGGTTAACAAAATGAATAACCATCGGTTCGGCAACGCCGTCAATATACGGCATGGTTGCGTACGTGGGAGGAGACGATCCCGGGTCGTCTGCCCCCATGACTGCATGCCCAGTTTGTGTTTGTTTTAAGAAACTTTTCTTCCTTCTTTTCCATCCATACATGCTCTTATTCCACCACCCCTTCTTCTTCTTCTTCTTCATCCTCTCCTACCATGTACAATATACACAATCATTATATGAATTTGAAGAAAAAAATGAAATCAAAGGCAGATGTAATAGGTGGCGATAACACCATCAACCCCTGATCGTCACCCCTCTTGAAACACAGTCACATTCATGGAAAATAGCATAGTTTCCCATTAAATGCTGACTAAAAAGATAATAGTTTGCTCTGCATGGTCACCCTCATATCCGTACTAGTAACTGTAAATATATATTTAATTAACCACCTTGCTTTTTCTTTTACTGCTCTATACACTTTTTTTGTTCATGAACATCTAAGGATGTATATCTTTATTTAATATATATCAATCATTATAGATAACGATTATTAAGGCTTACTTAGTTCATCTCAAGTGTATCGTTTTAAACTAAGAGAGAGAGAGAGAGAGAGAGAGAGAGAGAGAGGGAGAGAGAGAGAGAGAGAGAGAGAAAGAAAGAGAGTGGGGGAAGGGGATTCATAAATGAAACAATTCTTTCGTGAGTAATTGGTGGCCCTGATAAGGGCCGTTGAGGTTTCAAGATTTGCCGGGAGCAAACTCTAGCTTGATTTAGCGGTTTTCTTGGGAAGCAGCACGGCTTGGATGTTGGGCAGAACACCACCTTGAGCGATCGTCACCCCACCCAAAAGCTTGTTGAGTTCTTCATCATTACGCACAGCGAGTTGAAGGTGGCGTGGGATGATCCTAGATTTCTTGTTGTCGCGGGCAGCGTTGCCTGCGAGTTCCAAGATTTCGGCAGTGAGGTACTCTAGGACGGCAGCCATGTAGACAGGAGCTCCACCGCCGACCCTCTTTGCATAGTTGCCCTTTCGGAGAAACCGATGAACACGTCCCACTGGAAACTGGAGCCCTGCACGGGATGAGCGCGTCTTTGCCTTGGTGCGGGCCTTTCCACTCTTTCCTCTGCCAGACATGATGTTTTTGATGAGTTTAGAATAAATCGGAAGCGAAGTTCAGAACGTAACAATGTTCGATGACTTGAATGGATGCCCAACAGCGTTTTGGTGGCTATTTATACCGGGTGTTAGGATCGCAGTGACCGTCGGGGAGCATTGTGACTATTGTCCAATCAGCGGGTAGCTGACCGGATCTCCTTAAACTTGTTTCGCATCATTAGTGAATGGTGCCATCTCGCGGCGACTTATCCGTTTTCTCCACTGATATCACAACCATTGCTAATCAGATTAGATTGTATAGGGTTTCTTGAATTAAAACAAACAACAGATCAATTCAAATGGATGGGACGACAACGCCTGAAAATGTGATAAAACTGTAGCCCATTCAAAGTACACTGCCACTATTTCCAATAGTGTCAGGTTCTATGTTATATTTCAGAGATCATTCAATCAATCAATCAATCAATCGCCTAAAAACTCTCTTTCTGGGGATATATGTTTCATCACAATTCACCCTAGATTTGTTTCAGTATGTGGCATACGTAACATGAGGAGGTCATTCATAGATTTCATTAGATTGATATTTGAATATTCCTTGCATTTTAATGCCTAACACTTATCGTGTTCTACATTTTTATCATATCGTTTATCTGAATTATGTTCTACATTTGTATCATATCGTTTACCTGAATTATGTTCTACATTTCTATCATATCGTTCATCTAAATTATGTTCTCCAAATGTTTTTTTTTTCTTCTTATCTTATAATAGCGTCGATTGTCATGCATCGTGTTCATTTTAGAAATCAGTGATTCTTTCTTGGGGTTGTGGTGGCTCTGAAAAGAGCCGTTTGTGTATGCGGTGCATGGGCTACATGCTGTACCGATGGTTCTAGGCGCGTTCTCCGCGGATTCGACGGGCGAGCTGGATGTCTTTGGGCATGATGGTAACCCTCTTGGCGTGGATGGCACACAGGTTGGTGTCCTCAAAGAGGCCAACTAGGTATGCCTCGCTGGCTTCTTGAAGGGCCATCACTGCGGAACTCTGGAAACGTAGCTCTGTCTTGAAGTCCTGTGCAATCTCACGCACTAGACGCTGGAATGGCAGTTTTCGGATGAGAAGTTCAGTGCTCTTCTGGTAGCGGCGAATCTCTCTCAGGGCGACTGTGCCAGGCCTGTATCGATGAGGCTTCTTGACTCCTCCAGTAGCGGGGGCACTCTTTCTGGCAGCTTTGGTCGCCAGCTGCTTGCGGGGAGCCTTCCCTCCTGTAGATTTGCGAGCGGTCTGCTTGGTGCGTGCCATAGTTGCTTGAGAGACAGTAGGTAATTCAGTACTTCAAATACGAGTGACGGGATGAATGAGAACCACTGGCAATTTTCAGCTATTTATATGAGCTGCGAAGGATCCTGGTGCCGTCGCCCTACGTTTGTAAAGCTCTCTTGATTGGTCAACCGGGTTGTTCTTTTGTTTAGCGCGTGACGGGAAGGGGGGCTTGGCGATGCCGTATGTGCAAGTCAATAGAATGTGTCGAAAGGTGGCGCTACCACCGTTTTAAACATGGGTTACATGGCAAGCCGGGAATTTGGCTCACGCACGCAGTGGTGCCAAATAATTACGAGAATATGCATTCTAACATATGATGATTAAGATGTTTGACCGAGAGTCTGCTCGGATGATCTTGAGAGGGCGGATGAGAGGGAGGCAGGCAGGGAGGTGGGTGGGGATGAATCATGAGAAAAGACACTATCAACTTTGACCTGAATCTCGTCAACCTTTCAAGGAAGGATGCATGGACGTATATCATGTAGGACATGTTGCCATCTTGAATTATATTTTTATTTTTTATTTAATCGACTATTTTCGTCTTCCTTTTCGTCATCATGACTACACGTTATGACCTACTCTAGATTTATAGAGTGAGATAATATATATATGGCTAGTATTATTTTATACTATTGTGTAATCTTTATTTTATCTTTTGCAATACTCATGCATTATATTCATTATACTTTTTTATTTAATGAGAAACTACGCTACATTACTACGGATATCATTCTTTCTTGATTATTTGTGTGGCCCTGAAAAGGGCCGTTGTATGTCCAATGAGAGCAGGATATGACCTGTCTACTTGGAAGTAGTGTATTTCGTCACTGCCTTGGTACCCTCGCTCACAGCGTGCTTTGCCAGCTCTCCGGGGAGAATGAGGCGGACGGCGGTCTGAATCTCGCGACTGCTGATGGTTGACTTTTTGTTGTACTTAGCGAGGCGGGAAGATTCGCCGGCAATTCGCTCGAAGATGTCGTTGACGAAGCTGTTCATGATGATCATGGCCCGACTGGAGATGCCGGTATCTGGATGAACCTGCTTGAGGACTTTGTAGATGTAGATTCCATAACTCTCCTTCCTTTTCCTGTTCCTCTTCTTGCCACCGCTGGGCCGAGGGGCCTTGACTGCCTTCTTGGAGCCTTTCTTAGCAACTTGAGCTGTTGGAGCCATGATGAATTGAGGTTTTCTGGTCTGTAAGGATGTAGCGAAACGAGTATGTCAAGCAAATATTCTTTGGATACTGTGAATGGCTTGCGAGAACCATTCCTTTTTATACACGGAGCCAGATCCGTATGCTGCGGTTCGTATGCAAATGAGCCTCGGTCTCGATCCTTTCATTGGTCTTGGGCGTCGCACAATTAGTGCCTGTACCATACCCTGCCTAGAGATGGCGACATAGTGTCAACCCATACAGATCATACGGGCATATTTTCTAATATAGGATCTCTCTGCAATGTTCAATTCAATCCCCAAAGAATAAGAAATATGAAAAAGTTGAAGAAGACGATGATTTTGATGGGAATTTGTATATCCGAATATGGAACATGTCGAAACTTTTTATCAAAGACATACTTGCACAGGTTATGATTCACTGCTACTTTTGACATTATCTCGGAGATATATAATTATATAGTAGTAGTAGTAGTAGTAGTAGTAGTAGTAGTAGAAGTAGTGAAAGTAGTAGTAGTAGTAGTAGTAGTAGTAGTAGTAGTAGTAGTAGTGTCGCTCTATATATAAAGAGCGAATTAATGTTTAATTTCTTCTCACACAATATAAACAATGACAGACAATAATAATAAACGTAATGATATAACAGAAATGAGCATTGTAATTCAAAATTATTTGGTTACAGCAAATGAAAAAGAGAACCTATATAATATATCTAAAGCGCTGTATTAAGCGCTATACGATTACATATTAGGTATTATCATTATGAACCATGAATGCGTTATCATTATGAAAACAACATGCATCTTTTATTTTTTATTTATCCACTACACATCTTTTATCACAGAGTAGGCTGTTTAGTAACTAGCATTTACATTTACTTTTGTAAATAAATCATAATCTCTTTCTATACAATGTTCAATTTCAGTTGAAAACATACATAAGGACCCTCATACTACAAATGCCAATGTCTATACACTATTTCTAACTAAATTTCTTACTGCATTCTGTTTCATAGACACACCCTTCTTGCCCAACCTAAATTTCATTCATTGCTTTCTGTTTCATGATTTGCCTTTCATCTCTCTATATCAATCACTATCGCCTCTTCTGGGAGGTATTTACAGTCATTATTCGTTTTGCCTTATATTAACGGCTTATTTCTTCTTCTTTCCTCCTTTCTTTCTTTACTTAACATACAACAGTATTCTTTCTTGATTATGTGGTGGCTCTGAAAAGAGCCGTTTGTTATTCTAGCCAGGAGAGAGAGAGGTCTGCTACACTTAGCCGCCGAAGCCGTACAATGTACGACCCTGCCTCTTCAGTGCATACACCACGTCCATGGCTGTGACAGTCTTTCGCTTGGCGTGCTCGCAGTAGGTGACTGCATCACGGATGACATTCTCCAGGAAGACCTTCAGTACACCGCGTGTCTCTTCGTAGATGAGACCAGAGATCCTCTTGACACCTCCCCTTCTAGCAAGTCGACGGATTGCAGGCTTGGTGATGCCCTGGATGTTGTCTCGTAGAACCTTGCGATGACGTTTGGCACCACCCTTTCCGAGTCCCTTTCCTCCTTTTCCTCGACCTGACATGATGATTATTGATAGTTGAGAGCGAGTTCTGTGTGATACTGTAGACTGGATATTACGCTAAGCGAATGATGCCTCAACCGGATTGCAGCGAGTATTGTTACACCATTGCGGACTTGGGTGACGAGATTCGGCATCATTCGGTATGCGGGACTGGAGTGCGGAGACTCCCCATTCGAGTGCGCCCCCTTGTGGCGAGTATTCGCTAGCATAGTACATGCATGTATCTAGAGAGGCCTGTGTTGAATGCTCGAGTTGAAATAGCAGGGGGTGACGAATCTTATCCAACAGTACACATGGATGACGAAACTTAATTAACTGAAAAATCGGGCATCACCTACATTACTCAATATACATCAATACGAATGCATTCCTCACCCAAGCCCGCCCGCGCCCCTCTTTCTCTCTCATCCTTCATTTTTTTTCCGTATATGATTCATATGTTTATTATATCTTATTTACAAGTAGTTTTTTTTTCCGGACTGTATTATATATAGTTTGTTTGTATTTTATAAGGGCTGAAACGAAAACCAGTGCTGATTGGGCTAATACCACCTTCCATAATTCATCTCATTCTTATTTCCCTTTTTTTTTTTTCTTCATTTCTTTGTCTCACCCCCTTTTTTTTTCCTTCTTCTTCTTCTTCTTCATTACACATAATCATAGTGTCTCAGTACATTTGGACAAGTGTTCTTTCTTGGGTATGTGGTGGCTCTGAAAAGAGCCGTTTTTGGTAGGATGAGAAAGTTGGCGTGCAAAATCACTTTGCAGCCTTTGCAGTCTTCTTTGCCGCAGGCTTCTTGGGCTTGGCAGTCTTGGGTTTCTTTGCGGCGGCGGCTGCCTTCTTGGGCGTCTTCTTTGGTGTTGATTTCTTGGCTGCCGGCTTCTTGGGTGCCTTCTTTGGAGTCTTCTTCTTCTCTTTCTTTTCAGTCGTTTTCTTTACTGGCTTCTTCGCTTTCTTGGGGGCTGCCTTGACTTTTTTTGCGGCGGCTGCCTTCTGCAGTTTCTCCTTCTTCGCTGTAGCCTTTTCCTTGGCCTTCTCACGCTGTGCTAGAAGTTTTGCCTTCTCCTTCTCCTTCTTGGCCTTCTCCGACGCCTGTGCCTTGGCCGCCTGCACATTCAGCTTGAAAGAACCCGAAGCTCCTTTCCCCTTCGTCTGCACTAGTTTGCCTTTCTCCACGCCAGACTTTAGGGCCCGCTTGATGAATAGCAGCTGTCGGTCCATCTGCACGTCGAAATTGGTAGCGATATACTTCTTTATTGCTTGCAGCGAGGAGCCATTGCGGTCCTTCAACTCGGTGATTGCTGTAGCAACCATCTCGGCAGCCGGTGGGTGGGCCGCCGGCTTCTTAGTAGTCACCTTCTTAGAGCTATCCTTCTCAGCCATCTTGATATACGGTGCGTCGGGAGGTTAACAAAATGAATAACCATCGGTTCGGCAACGCCGTCAATATACGGCATGGTTGCGTACGTGGGAGGAGACGATCCCGGGTCGTCTGCCCCCATGACTGCATGCCAGTTTGTGTTTGTTTTAAGAAACTTTTCTTCCTTCTTTTCCATCCATACATGCTCTTATTCCACCACCCCTTCTTCTTCTTCTTCTTCATCCTCTCCTACCATGTACAATATACACAATCATTATATGAATTTGAAGAAAAAAATGAAATCAAAGGCAGATGTAATAGGTGGCGATAACACCATCAACCCCTGATCGTCACCCCTCTTGAAACACAGTCACATTCATGGAAAATAGCATAGTTTCCCATTAAAATGCTGACTAAAAAGATAATAGTTTGCTCTGCATGGTCACCCTCATATCCGTACTAGTAACTGTAAATATATATTTAATTAACCACCTTGCTTTTTCTTTTACTGCTCTATACACTTTTTTTGTTCATAACATCTAAGGATGTATATCTTTATTTAATATATATCAATCATTATAGATAACGATTATTAAGGCTTACTTAGTTCATCTCAAGTGTATCGTTTTAAACTAAGAGAGAGAGAGAGAGAGAGAGAGAGAGAGAGAGGGAGAGAGAGAGAGAGAGAGAGAGAAAGAAAGAGAGTGGGGGAAGGGGATTCATAAATGAAACAATTCTTTCGTGAGTAATTGGTGGCCCTGATAAGGGCCGTTGAGGTTTCAAGATTTGCCGGGAGCAAACTCTAGCTTGATTTAGCGGTTTTCTTGGGAAGCAGCACGGCTTGGATGTTGGGCAGAACACCACCTTGAGCGATCGTCACCCCACCCAAAAGCTTGTTGAGTTCTTCATCATTACGCACAGCGAGTTGAAGGTGGCGTGGGATGATCCTAGATTTCTTGTTGTCGCGGGCAGCGTTGCCTGCGAGTTCCAAGATTTCGGCAGTGAGGTACTCTAGGACGGCAGCCATGTAGACAGGAGCTCCACCGCCGACCCTCTTTGCATAGTTGCCCTTTCGGAGAAACCGATGAACACGTCCCACTGGAAACTGGAGCCCTGCACGGGATGAGCGCGTCTTTGCCTTGGTGCGGGCCTTTCCACTCTTTCCTCTGCCAGACATGATGTTTTTGATGAGTTTAGAATAAATCGGAAGCGAAGTTCAGAACGTAACAATGTTCGATGACTTGAATGGATGCCCAACAGCGTTTTGGTGGCTATTTATACCGGGTGTTAGGATCGCAGTGACCGTCGGGGAGCATTGTGACTATTGTCCAATCAGCGGGTAGCTGACCGGATCTCCTTAAACTTGTTTCGCATCATTAGTGAATGGTGCCATCTCGCGGCGACTTATCCGTTTTCTCCACTGATATCACAACCATTGCTAATCAGATTAGATTGTATAGGGTTTCTTGAATTAAAACAAACAACAGATCAATTCAAATGGATGGGACGACAACGCCTGAAAATGTGATAAAACTGTAGCCCATTCAAAGTACACTGCCACTATTTCCAATAGTGTCAGGTTCTATGTTATATTTCAGAGATCATTCAATCAATCAATCAATCAATCGCCTAAAAACTCTCTTTCTGGGGATATATGTTTCATCACAATTCACCCTAGATTTGTTTCAGTATGTGGCATACGTAACATGAGGAGGTCATTCATAGATTTCATTAGATTGATATTTGAATATTCCTTGCATTTTAATGCCTAACACTTATCGTGTTCTACATTTTTATCATATCGTTTATCTGAATTATGTTCTACATTTGTATCATATCGTTTACCTGAATTATGTTCTACATTTCTATCATATCGTTCATCTAAATTATGTTCTCCAAATGTTTTTTTTTTCTTCTTATCTTATAATAGCGTCGATTGTCATGCATCGTGTTCATTTTAGAAATCAGTGATTCTTTCTTGGGGTTGTGGTGGCTCTGAAAAGAGCCGTTTGTGTATGCGGTGCATGGGCTACATGCTGTACCGATGGTTCTAGGCGCGTTCTCCGCGGATTCGACGGGCGAGCTGGATGTCTTTGGGCATGATGGTAACCCTCTTGGCGTGGATGGCACACAGGTTGGTGTCCTCAAAGAGGCCAACTAGGTATGCCTCGCTGGCTTCTTGAAGGGCCATCACTGCGGAACTCTGGAAACGTAGCTCTGTCTTGAAGTCCTGTGCAATCTCACGCACTAGACGCTGGAATGGCAGTTTTCGGATGAGAAGTTCAGTGCTCTTCTGGTAGCGGCGAATCTCTCTCAGGGCGACTGTGCCAGGCCTGTATCGATGAGGCTTCTTGACTCCTCCAGTAGCGGGGGCACTCTTTCTGGCAGCTTTGGTCGCCAGCTGCTTGCGGGGAGCCTTCCCTCCTGTAGATTTGCGAGCGGTCTGCTTGGTGCGTGCCATAGTTGCTTGAGAGACAGTAGGTAATTCAGTACTTCAAATACGAGTGACGGGATGAATGAGAACCACTGGCAATTTTCAGCTATTTATATGAGCTGCGAAGGATCCTGGTGCCGTCGCCCTACGTTTGTAAAGCTCTCTTGATTGGTCAACCGGGTTGTTCTTTTGTTTAGCGCGTGACGGGAAGGGGGGCTTGGCGATGCCGTATGTGCAAGTCAATAGAATGTGTCGAAAGGTGGCGCTACCACCGTTTTAAACATGGGTTACATGGCAAGCCGGGAATTTGGCTCACGCACGCAGTGGTGCCAAATAATTACGAGAATATGCATTCTAACATATGATGATTAAGATGTTTGACCGAGAGTCTGCTCGGATGATCTTGAGAGGGCGGATGAGAGGGAGGCAGGCAGGGAGGTGGGTGGGGATGAATCATGAGAAAAGACACTATCAACTTTGACCTGAATCTCGTCAACCTTTCAAGGAAGGATGCATGGACGTATATCATGTAGGACATGTTGCCATCTTGAATTATATTTTTATTTTTTATTTAATCGACTATTTTCGTCTTCCTTTTCGTCATCATGACTACACGTTATGACCTACTCTAGATTTATAGAGTGAGATAATATATATATGGCTAGTATTATTTTATACTATTGTGTAATCTTTATTTTATCTTTTGCAATACTCATGCATTATATTCATTATACTTTTTTATTTAATGAGAAACTACGCTACATTACTACGGATATCATTCTTTCTTGATTATTTGTGTGGCCCTGAAAAGGGCCGTTGTATGTCCAATGAGAGCAGGATATGACCTGTCTACTTGGAAGTAGTGTATTTCGTCACTGCCTTGGTACCCTCGCTCACAGCGTGCTTTGCCAGCTCTCCGGGGAGAATGAGGCGGACGGCGGTCTGAATCTCGCGACTGCTGATGGTTGACTTTTTGTTGTACTTAGCGAGGCGGGAAGATTCGCCGGCAATTCGCTCGAAGATGTCGTTGACGAAGCTGTTCATGATGATCATGGCCCGACTGGAGATGCCGGTATCTGGATGAACCTGCTTGAGGACTTTGTAGATGTAGATTCCATAACTCTCCTTCCTTTTCCTGTTCCTCTTCTTGCCACCGCTGGGCCGAGGGGCCTTGACTGCCTTCTTGGAGCCTTTCTTAGCAACTTGAGCTGTTGGAGCCATGATGAATTGAGGTTTTCTGGTCTGTAAGGATGTAGCGAAACGAGTATGTCAAGCAAATATTCTTTGGATACTGTGAATGGCTTGCGAGAACCATTCCTTTTTATACACGGAGCCAGATCCGTATGCTGCGGTTCGTATGCAAATGAGCCTCGGTCTCGATCCTTTCATTGGTCTTGGGCGTCGCACAATTAGTGCCTGTACCATACCCTGCCTAGAGATGGCGACATAGTGTCAACCCATACAGATCATACGGGCATATTTTCTAATATAGGATCTCTCTGCAATGTTCAATTCAATCCCCAAAGAATAAGAAATATGAAAAAGTTGAAGAAGACGATGATTTTGATGGGAATTTGTATATCCGAATATGGAACATGTCGAAACTTTTTATCAAAGACATACTTGCACAGGTTATGATTCACTGCTACTTTTGACATTATCTCGGAGATATATAATTATATAGTAGTAGTAGTAGTAGTAGTAGTAGTAGTAGTAGAAGTAGTGAAAGTAGTAGTAGTAGTAGTAGTAGTAGTAGTAGTAGTAGTAGTAGTGTCGCTCTATATATAAAGAGCGAATTAATGTTTAATTTCTTCTCACACAATATAAACAATGACAGACAATAATAATAAACGTAATGATATAACAGAAATGAGCATTGTAATTCAAAATTATTTGGTTACAGCAAATGAAAAAGAGAACCTATATAATATATCTAAAGCGCTGTATTAAGCGCTATACGATTACATATTAGGTATTATCATTATGAACCATGAATGCGTTATCATTATGAAAACAACATGCATCTTTTATTTTTTATTTATCCACTACACATCTTTTATCACAGAGTAGGCTGTTTAGTAACTAGCATTTACATTTACTTTTGTAAATAAATCATAATCTCTTTCTATACAATGTTCAATTTCAGTTGAAAACATACATAAGGACCCTCATACTACAAATGCCAATGTCTATACACTATTTCTAACTAAATTTCTTACTGCATTCTGTTTCATAGACACACCCTTCTTGCCCAACCTAAATTTCATTCATTGCTTTCTGTTTCATGATTTGCCTTTCATCTCTCTATATCAATCACTATCGCCTCTTCTGGGAGGTATTTACAGTCATTATTCGTTTTGCCTTATATTAACGGCTTATTTCTTCTTCTTTCCTCCTTTCTTTCTTTACTTAACATACAACAGTATTCTTTCTTGATTATGTGGTGGCTCTGAAAAGAGCCGTTTGTTATTCTAGCCAGGAGAGAGAGAGGTCTGCTACACTTAGCCGCCGAAGCCGTACAATGTACGACCCTGCCTCTTCAGTGCATACACCACGTCCATGGCTGTGACAGTCTTTCGCTTGGCGTGCTCGCAGTAGGTGACTGCATCACGGATGACATTCTCCAGGAAGACCTTCAGTACACCGCGTGTCTCTTCGTAGATGAGACCAGAGATCCTCTTGACACCTCCCCTTCTAGCAAGTCGACGGATTGCAGGCTTGGTGATGCCCTGGATGTTGTCTCGTAGAACCTTGCGATGACGTTTGGCACCACCCTTTCCGAGTCCCTTTCCTCCTTTTCCTCGACCTGACATGATGATTATTGATAGTTGAGAGCGAGTTCTGTGTGATACTGTAGACTGGATATTACGCTAAGCGAATGATGCCTCAACCGGATTGCAGCGAGTATTGTTACACCATTGCGGACTTGGGTGACGAGATTCGGCATCATTCGGTATGCGGGACTGGAGTGCGGAGACTCCCCATTCGAGTGCGCCCCCTTGTGGCGAGTATTCGCTAGCATAGTACATGCATGTATCTAGAGAGGCCTGTGTTGAATGCTCGAGTTGAAATAGCAGGGGGTGACGAATCTTATCCAACAGTACACATGGATGACGAAACTTAATTAACTGAAAAATCGGGCATCACCTACATTACTCAATATACATCAATACGAATGCATTCCTCACCCAAGCCCGCCCGCGCCCCTCTTTCTCTCTCATCCTTCATTTTTTTTCCGTATATGATTCATATGTTTATTATATCTTATTTACAAGTAGTTTTTTTTTCCGGACTGTATTATATATAGTTTGTTTGTATTTTATAAGGGCTGAAACGAAAACCAGTGCTGATTGGGCTAATACCACCTTCCATAATTCATCTCATTCTTATTTCCCTTTTTTTTTTTTCTTCATTTCTTTGTCTCACCCCCTTTTTTTTTCCTTCTTCTTCTTCTTCTTCATTACACATAATCATAGTGTCTCAGTACATTTGGACAAGTGTTCTTTCTTGGGTATGTGGTGGCTCTGAAAAGAGCCGTTTTTGGTAGGATGAGAAAGTTGGCGTGCAAAATCACTTTGCAGCCTTTGCAGTCTTCTTTGCCGCAGGCTTCTTGGGCTTGGCAGTCTTGGGTTTCTTTGCGGCGGCGGCTGCCTTCTTGGGCGTCTTCTTTGGTGTTGATTTCTTGGCTGCCGGCTTCTTGGGTGCCTTCTTTGGAGTCTTCTTCTTCTCTTTCTTTTCAGTCGTTTTCTTTACTGGCTTCTTCGCTTTCTTGGGGGCTGCCTTGACTTTTTTTGCGGCGGCTGCCTTCTGCAGTTTCTCCTTCTTCGCTGTAGCCTTTTCCTTGGCCTTCTCACGCTGTGCTAGAAGTTTTGCCTTCTCCTTCTCCTTCTTGGCCTTCTCCGACGCCTGTGCCTTGGCCGCCTGCACATTCAGCTTGAAAGAACCCGAAGCTCCTTTCCCCTTCGTCTGCACTAGTTTGCCTTTCTCCACGCCAGACTTTAGGGCCCGCTTGATGAATAGCAGCTGTCGGTCCATCTGCACGTCGAAATTGGTAGCGATATACTTCTTTATTGCTTGCAGCGAGGAGCCATTGCGGTCCTTCAACTCGGTGATTGCTGTAGCAACCATCTCGGCAGCCGGTGGGTGGGCCGCCGGCTTCTTAGTAGTCACCTTCTTAGAGCTATCCTTCTCAGCCATCTTGATATACGGTGCGTCGGGAGGTTAACAAAATGAATAACCATCGGTTCGGCAACGCCGTCAATATACGGCATGGTTGCGTACGTGGGAGGAGACGATCCCGGGTCGTCTGCCCCCATGACTGCATGCCAGTTTGTGTTTGTTTTAAGAAACTTTTCTTCCTTCTTTTCCATCCATACATGCTCTTATTCCACCACCCCTTCTTCTTCTTCTTCTTCATCCTCTCCTACCATGTACAATATACACAATCATTATATGAATTTGAAGAAAAAAATGAAATCAAAGGCAGATGTAATAGGTGGCGATAACACCATCAACCCCTGATCGTCACCCCTCTTGAAACACAGTCACATTCATGGAAAATAGCATAGTTTCCCATTAAAATGCTGACTAAAAAGATAATAGTTTGCTCTGCATGGTCACCCTCATATCCGTACTAGTAACTGTAAATATATATTTAATTAACCACCTTGCTTTTTCTTTTACTGCTCTATACACTTTTTTTGTTCATAACATCTAAGGATGTATATCTTTATTTAATATATATCAATCATTATAGATAACGATTATTAAGGCTTACTTAGTTCATCTCAAGTGTATCGTTTTAAACTAAGAGAGAGAGAGAGAGAGAGAGAGAGAGAGGGAGAGAGAGAGAGAGAGAGAGAGAGAGAGAGAAAGAAAGAGAGTGGGGGAAGGGGATTCATAAATGAAACAATTCTTTCGTGAGTAATTGGTGGCCCTGATAAGGGCCGTTGAGGTTTCAAGATTTGCCGGGAGCAAACTCTAGCTTGATTTAGCGGTTTTCTTGGGAAGCAGCACGGCTTGGATGTTGGGCAGAACACCACCTTGAGCGATCGTCACCCCACCCAAAAGCTTGTTGAGTTCTTCATCATTACGCACAGCGAGTTGAAGGTGGCGTGGGATGATCCTAGATTTCTTGTTGTCGCGGGCAGCGTTGCCTGCGAGTTCCAAGATTTCGGCAGTGAGGTACTCTAGGACGGCAGCCATGTAGACAGGAGCTCCACCGCCGACCCTCTTTGCATAGTTGCCCTTTCGGAGAAACCGATGAACACGTCCCACTGGAAACTGGAGCCCTGCACGGGATGAGCGCGTCTTTGCCTTGGTGCGGGCCTTTCCACTCTTTCCTCTGCCAGACATGATGTTTTTGATGAGTTTAGAATAAATCGGAAGCGAAGTTCAGAACGTAACAATGTTCGATGACTTGAATGGATGCCCAACAGCGTTTTGGTGGCTATTTATACCGGGTGTTAGGATCGCAGTGACCGTCGGGGAGCATTGTGACTATTGTCCAATCAGCGGGTAGCTGACCGGATCTCCTTAAACTTGTTTCGCATCATTAGTGAATGGTGCCATCTCGCGGCGACTTATCCGTTTTCTCCACTGATATCACAACCATTGCTAATCAGATTAGATTGTATAGGGTTTCTTGAATTAAAACAAACAACAGATCAATTCAAATGGATGGGACGACAACGCCTGAAAATGTGATAAAACTGTAGCCCATTCAAAGTACACTGCCACTATTTCCAATAGTGTCAGGTTCTATGTTATATTTCAGAGATCATTCAATCAATCAATCAATCAATCGCCTAAAAACTCTCTTTCTGGGGATATATGTTTCATCACAATTCACCCTAGATTTGTTTCAGTATGTGGCATACGTAACATGAGGAGGTCATTCATAGATTTCATTAGATTGATATTTGAATATTCCTTGCATTTTAATGCCTAACACTTATCGTGTTCTACATTTTTATCATATCGTTTATCTGAATTATGTTCTACATTTGTATCATATCGTTTACCTGAATTATGTTCTACATTTCTATCATATCGTTCATCTAAATTATGTTCTCCAAATGTTTTTTTTTTCTTCTTATCTTATAATAGCGTCGATTGTCATGCATCGTGTTCATTTTAGAAATCAGTGATTCTTTCTTGGGGTTGTGGTGGCTCTGAAAAGAGCCGTTTGTGTATGCGGTGCATGGGCTACATGCTGTACCGATGGTTCTAGGCGCGTTCTCCGCGGATTCGACGGGCGAGCTGGATGTCTTTGGGCATGATGGTAACCCTCTTGGCGTGGATGGCACACAGGTTGGTGTCCTCAAAGAGGCCAACTAGGTATGCCTCGCTGGCTTCTTGAAGGGCCATCACTGCGGAACTCTGGAAACGTAGCTCTGTCTTGAAGTCCTGTGCAATCTCACGCACTAGACGCTGGAATGGCAGTTTTCGGATGAGAAGTTCAGTGCTCTTCTGGTAGCGGCGAATCTCTCTCAGGGCGACTGTGCCAGGCCTGTATCGATGAGGCTTCTTGACTCCTCCAGTAGCGGGGGCACTCTTTCTGGCAGCTTTGGTCGCCAGCTGCTTGCGGGGAGCCTTCCCTCCTGTAGATTTGCGAGCGGTCTGCTTGGTGCGTGCCATAGTTGCTTGAGAGACAGTAGGTAATTCAGTACTTCAAATACGAGTGACGGGATGAATGAGAACCACTGGCAATTTTCAGCTATTTATATGAGCTGCGAAGGATCCTGGTGCCGTCGCCCTACGTTTGTAAAGCTCTCTTGATTGGTCAACCGGGTTGTTCTTTTGTTTAGCGCGTGACGGGAAGGGGGGCTTGGCGATGCCGTATGTGCAAGTCAATAGAATGTGTCGAAAGGTGGCGCTACCACCGTTTTAAACATGGGTTACATGGCAAGCCGGGAATTTGGCTCACGCACGCAGTGGTGCCAAATAATTACGAGAATATGCATTCTAACATATGATGATTAAGATGTTTGACCGAGAGTCTGCTCGGATGATCTTGAGAGGGCGGATGAGAGGGAGGCAGGCAGGGAGGTGGGTGGGGATGAATCATGAGAAAAGACACTATCAACTTTGACCTGAATCTCGTCAACCTTTCAAGGAAGGATGCATGGACGTATATCATGTAGGACATGTTGCCATCTTGAATTATATTTTTATTTTTTATTTAATCGACTATTTTCGTCTTCCTTTTCGTCATCATGACTACACGTTATGACCTACTCTAGATTTATAGAGTGAGATAATATATATATGGCTAGTATTATTTTATACTATTGTGTAATCTTTATTTTATCTTTTGCAATACTCATGCATTATATTCATTATACTTTTTTATTTAATGAGAAACTACGCTACATTACTACGGATATCATTCTTTCTTGATTATTTGTGTGGCCCTGAAAAGGGCCGTTGTATGTCCAATGAGAGCAGGATATGACCTGTCTACTTGGAAGTAGTGTATTTCGTCACTGCCTTGGTACCCTCGCTCACAGCGTGCTTTGCCAGCTCTCCGGGGAGAATGAGGCGGACGGCGGTCTGAATCTCGCGACTGCTGATGGTTGACTTTTTGTTGTACTTAGCGAGGCGCGAAGATTCGCCGGCAATTCGCTCGAAGATGTCGTTGACGAAGCTGTTCATGATGATCATGGCCCGACTGGAGATGCCGGTATCTGGATGAACCTGCTTGAGGACTTTGTAGATGTAGATTCCATAACTCTCCTTCCTTTTCCTGTTCCTCTTCTTGCCACCGCTGGGCCGAGGGGCCTTGACTGCCTTCTTGGAGCCTTTCTTAGCAACTTGAGCTGTTGGAGCCATGATGAATTGAGGTTTTCTGGTCTGTAAGGATGTAGCGAAACGAGTATGTCAAGCAAATATTCTTTGGATACTGTGAATGGCTTGCGAGAACCATTCCTTTTTATACACGGAGCCAGATCCGTATGCTGCGGTTCGTATGCAAATGAGCCTCGGTCTCGATCCTTTCATTGGTCTTGGGCGTCGCACAATTAGTGCCTGTACCATACCCTGCCTAGAGATGGCGACATAGTGTCAACCCATACAGATCATACGGGCATATTTTCTAATATAGGATCTCTCTGCAATGTTCAATTCAATCCCCAAAGAATAAGAAATATGAAAAAGTTGAAGAAGACGATGATTTTGATGGGAATTTGTATATCCGAATATGGAACATGTCGAAACTTTTTATCAAAGACATACTTGCACAGGTTATGATTCACTGCTACTTTTGACATTATCTCGGAGATATATAATTATATAGTAGTAGTAGTAGTAGTAGTAGTAGTAGTAGTAGAAGTAGTGAAAGTAGTAGTAGTAGTAGTAGTAGTAGTAGTAGTAGTAGTAGTAGTAGTGTCGCTCTATATATAAAGAGCGAATTAATGTTTAATTTCTTCTCACACAATATAAACAATGACAGACAATAATAATAAACGTAATGATATAACAGAAATGAGCATTGTAATTCAAAATTATTTGGTTACAGCAAATGAAAAAGAGAACCTATATAATATATCTAAAGCGCTGTATTAAGCGCTATACGATTACATATTAGGTATTATCATTATGAACCATGAATGCGTTATCATTATGAAAACAACATGCATCTTTTATTTTTTATTTATCCACTACACATCTTTTATCACAGAGTAGGCTGTTTAGTAACTAGCATTTACATTTACTTTTGTAAATAAATCATAATCTCTTTCTATACAATGTTCAATTTCAGTTGAAAACATACATAAGGACCCTCATACTACAAATGCCAATGTCTATACACTATTTCTAACTAAATTTCTTACTGCATTCTGTTTCATAGACACACCCTTCTTGCCCAACCTAAATTTCATTCATTGCTTTCTGTTTCATGATTTGCCTTTCATCTCTCTATATCAATCACTATCGCCTCTTCTGGGAGGTATTTACAGTCATTATTCGTTTTGCCTTATATTAACGGCTTATTTCTTCTTCTTTCCTCCTTTCTTTCTTTACTTAACATACAACAGTATTCTTTCTTGATTATGTGGTGGCTCTGAAAAGAGCCGTTTGTTATTCTAGCCAGGAGAGAGAGAGGTCTGCTACACTTAGCCGCCGAAGCCGTACAATGTACGACCCTGCCTCTTCAGTGCATACACCACGTCCATGGCTGTGACAGTCTTTCGCTTGGCGTGCTCGCAGTAGGTGACTGCATCACGGATGACATTCTCCAGGAAGACCTTCAGTACACCGCGTGTCTCTTCGTAGATGAGACCAGAGATCCTCTTGACACCTCCCCTTCTAGCAAGTCGACGGATTGCAGGCTTGGTGATGCCCTGGATGTTGTCTCGTAGAACCTTGCGATGACGTTTGGCACCACCCTTTCCGAGTCCCTTTCCTCCTTTTCCTCGACCTGACATGATGATTATTGATAGTTGAGAGCGAGTTCTGTGTGATACTGTAGACTGGATATTACGCTAAGCGAATGATGCCTCAACCGGATTGCAGCGAGTATTGTTACACCATTGCGGACTTGGGTGACGAGATTCGGCATCATTCGGTATGCGGGACTGGAGTGCGGAGACTCCCCATTCGAGTGCGCCCCCTTGTGGCGAGTATTCGCTAGCATAGTACATGCATGTATCTAGAGAGGCCTGTGTTGAATGCTCGAGTTGAAATAGCAGGGGGTGACGAATCTTATCCAACAGTACACATGGATGACGAAACTTAATTAACTGAAAAATCGGGCATCACCTACATTACTCAATATACATCAATACGAATGCATTCCTCACCCAAGCCCGCCCGCGCCCCTCTTTCTCTCTCATCCTTCATTTTTTTTCCGTATATGATTCATATGTTTATTATATCTTATTTACAAGTAGTTTTTTTTTCCGGACTGTATTATATATAGTTTGTTTGTATTTTATAAGGGCTGAAACGAAAACCAGTGCTGATTGGGCTAATACCACCTTCCATAATTCATCTCATTCTTATTTCCCTTTTTTTTTTTTCTTCATTTCTTTGTCTCACCCCCTTTTTTTTTCCTTCTTCTTCTTCTTCTTCATTACACATAATCATAGTGTCTCAGTACATTTGGACAAGTGTTCTTTCTTGGGTATGTGGTGGCTCTGAAAAGAGCCGTTTTTGGTAGGATGAGAAAGTTGGCGTGCAAAATCACTTTGCAGCCTTTGCAGTCTTCTTTGCCGCAGGCTTCTTGGGCTTGGCAGTCTTGGGTTTCTTTGCGGCGGCGGCTGCCTTCTTGGGCGTCTTCTTTGGTGTTGATTTCTTGGCTGCCGGCTTCTTGGGTGCCTTCTTTGGAGTCTTCTTCTTCTCTTTCTTTTCAGTCGTTTTCTTTACTGGCTTCTTCGCTTTCTTGGGGGCTGCCTTGACTTTTTTTGCGGCGGCTGCCTTCTGCAGTTTCTCCTTCTTCGCTGTAGCCTTTTCCTTGGCCTTCTCACGCTGTGCTAGAAGTTTTGCCTTCTCCTTCTCCTTCTTGGCCTTCTCCGACGCCTGTGCCTTGGCCGCCTGCACATTCAGCTTGAAAGAACCCGAAGCTCCTTTCCCCTTCGTCTGCACTAGTTTGCCTTTCTCCACGCCAGACTTTAGGGCCCGCTTGATGAATAGCAGCTGTCGGTCCATCTGCACGTCGAAATTGGTAGCGATATACTTCTTTATTGCTTGCAGCGAGGAGCCATTGCGGTCCTTCAACTCGGTGATTGCTGTAGCAACCATCTCGGCAGCCGGTGGGTGGGCCGCCGGCTTCTTAGTAGTCACCTTCTTAGAGCTATCCTTCTCAGCCATCTTGATATACGGTGCGTCGGGAGGTTAACAAAATGAATAACCATCGGTTCGGCAACGCCGTCAATATACGGCATGGTTGCGTACGTGGGAGGAGACGATCCCGGGTCGTCTGCCCCCATGACTGCATGCCAGTTTGTGTTTGTTTTAAGAAACTTTTCTTCCTTCTTTTCCATCCATACATGCTCTTATTCCACCACCCCTTCTTCTTCTTCTTCTTCATCCTCTCCTACCATGTACAATATACACAATCATTATATGAATTTGAAGAAAAAAATGAAATCAAAGGCAGATGTAATAGGTGGCGATAACACCATCAACCCCTGATCGTCACCCCTCTTGAAACACAGTCACATTCATGGAAAATAGCATAGTTTCCCATTAAAATGCTGACTAAAAAGATAATAGTTTGCTCTGCATGGTCACCCTCATATCCGTACTAGTAACTGTAAATATATATTTAATTAACCACCTTGCTTTTTCTTTTACTGCTCTATACACTTTTTTTGTTCATAACATCTAAGGATGTATATCTTTATTTAATATATATCAATCATTATAGATAACGATTATTAAGGCTTACTTAGTTCATCTCAAGTGTATCGTTTTAAACTAAGAGAGAGAGAGAGAGAGAGAGAGAGAGAGAGAGGGAGAGAGAGAGAGAGAGAGAGAGAAAGAAAGAGAGTGGGGGAAGGGGATTCATAAATGAAACAATTCTTTCGTGAGTAATTGGTGGCCCTGATAAGGGCCGTTGAGGTTTCAAGATTTGCCGGGAGCAAACTCTAGCTTGATTTAGCGGTTTTCTTGGGAAGCAGCACGGCTTGGATGTTGGGCAGAACACCACCTTGAGCGATCGTCACCCCACCCAAAAGCTTGTTGAGTTCTTCATCATTACGCACAGCGAGTTGAAGGTGGCGTGGGATGATCCTAGATTTCTTGTTGTCGCGGGCAGCGTTGCCTGCGAGTTCCAAGATTTCGGCAGTGAGGTACTCTAGGACGGCAGCCATGTAGACAGGAGCTCCACCGCCGACCCTCTTTGCATAGTTGCCCTTTCGGAGAAACCGATGAACACGTCCCACTGGAAACTGGAGCCCTGCACGGGATGAGCGCGTCTTTGCCTTGGTGCGGGCCTTTCCACTCTTTCCTCTGCCAGACATGATGTTTTTGATGAGTTTAGAATAAATCGGAAGCGAAGTTCAGAACGTAACAATGTTCGATGACTTGAATGGATGCCCAACAGCGTTTTGGTGGCTATTTATACCGGGTGTTAGGATCGCAGTGACCGTCGGGGAGCATTGTGACTATTGTCCAATCAGCGGGTAGCTGACCGGATCTCCTTAAACTTGTTTCGCATCATTAGTGAATGGTGCCATCTCGCGGCGACTTATCCGTTTTCTCCACTGATATCACAACCATTGCTAATCAGATTAGATTGTATAGGGTTTCTTGAATTAAAACAAACAACAGATCAATTCAAATGGATGGGACGACAACGCCTGAAAATGTGATAAAACTGTAGCCCATTCAAAGTACACTGCCACTATTTCCAATAGTGTCAGGTTCTATGTTATATTTCAGAGATCATTCAATCAATCAATCAATCAATCGCCTAAAAACTCTCTTTCTGGGGATATATGTTTCATCACAATTCACCCTAGATTTGTTTCAGTATGTGGCATACGTAACATGAGGAGGTCATTCATAGATTTCATTAGATTGATATTTGAATATTCCTTGCATTTTAATGCCTAACACTTATCGTGTTCTACATTTTTATCATATCGTTTATCTGAATTATGTTCTACATTTGTATCATATCGTTTACCTGAATTATGTTCTACATTTCTATCATATCGTTCATCTAAATTATGTTCTCCAAATGTTTTTTTTTTCTTCTTATCTTATAATAGCGTCGATTGTCATGCATCGTGTTCATTTTAGAAATCAGTGATTCTTTCTTGGGGTTGTGGTGGCTCTGAAAAGAGCCGTTTGTGTATGCGGTGCATGGGCTACATGCTGTACCGATGGTTCTAGGCGCGTTCTCCGCGGATTCGACGGGCGAGCTGGATGTCTTTGGGCATGATGGTAACCCTCTTGGCGTGGATGGCACACAGGTTGGTGTCCTCAAAGAGGCCAACTAGGTATGCCTCGCTGGCTTCTTGAAGGGCCATCACTGCGGAACTCTGGAAACGTAGCTCTGTCTTGAAGTCCTGTGCAATCTCACGCACTAGACGCTGGAATGGCAGTTTTCGGATGAGAAGTTCAGTGCTCTTCTGGTAGCGGCGAATCTCTCTCAGGGCGACTGTGCCAGGCCTGTATCGATGAGGCTTCTTGACTCCTCCAGTAGCGGGGGCACTCTTTCTGGCAGCTTTGGTCGCCAGCTGCTTGCGGGGAGCCTTCCCTCCTGTAGATTTGCGAGCGGTCTGCTTGGTGCGTGCCATAGTTGCTTGAGAGACAGTAGGTAATTCAGTACTTCAAATACGAGTGACGGGATGAATGAGAACCACTGGCAATTTTCAGCTATTTATATGAGCTGCGAAGGATCCTGGTGCCGTCGCCCTACGTTTGTAAAGCTCTCTTGATTGGTCAACCGGGTTGTTCTTTTGTTTAGCGCGTGACGGGAAGGGGGGCTTGGCGATGCCGTATGTGCAAGTCAATAGAATGTGTCGAAAGGTGGCGCTACCACCGTTTTAAACATGGGTTACATGGCAAGCCGGGAATTTGGCTCACGCACGCAGTGGTGCCAAATAATTACGAGAATATGCATTCTAACATATGATGATTAAGATGTTTGACCGAGAGTCTGCTCGGATGATCTTGAGAGGGCGGATGAGAGGGAGGCAGGCAGGGAGGTGGGTGGGGATGAATCATGAGAAAAGACACTATCAACTTTGACCTGAATCTCGTCAACCTTTCAAGGAAGGATGCATGGACGTATATCATGTAGGACATGTTGCCATCTTGAATTATATTTTTATTTTTTATTTAATCGACTATTTTCGTCTTCCTTTTCGTCATCATGACTACACGTTATGACCTACTCTAGATTTATAGAGTGAGATAATATATATATGGCTAGTATTATTTTATACTATTGTGTAATCTTTATTTTATCTTTTGCAATACTCATGCATTATATTCATTATACTTTTTTATTTAATGAGAAACTACGCTACATTACTACGGATATCATTCTTTCTTGATTATTTGTGTGGCCCTGAAAAGGGCCGTTGTATGTCCAATGAGAGCAGGATATGACCTGTCTACTTGGAAGTAGTGTATTTCGTCACTGCCTTGGTACCCTCGCTCACAGCGTGCTTTGCCAGCTCTCCGGGGAGAATGAGGCGGACGGCGGTCTGAATCTCGCGACTGCTGATGGTTGACTTTTTGTTGTACTTAGCGAGGCGGGAAGATTCGCCGGCAATTCGCTCGAAGATGTCGTTGACGAAGCTGTTCATGATGATCATGGCCCGACTGGAGATGCCGGTATCTGGATGAACCTGCTTGAGGACTTTGTAGATGTAGATTCCATAACTCTCCTTCCTTTTCCTGTTCCTCTTCTTGCCACCGCTGGGCCGAGGGGCCTTGACTGCCTTCTTGGAGCCTTTCTTAGCAACTTGAGCTGTTGGAGCCATGATGAATTGAGGTTTTCTGGTCTGTAAGGATGTAGCGAAACGAGTATGTCAAGCAAATATTCTTTGGATACTGTGAATGGCTTGCGAGAACCATTCCTTTTTATACACGGAGCCAGATCCGTATGCTGCGGTTCGTATGCAAATGAGCCTCGGTCTCGATCCTTTCATTGGTCTTGGGCGTCGCACAATTAGTGCCTGTACCATACCCTGCCTAGAGATGGCGACATAGTGTCAACCCATACAGATCATACGGGCATATTTTCTAATATAGGATCTCTCTGCAATGTTCAATTCAATCCCCAAAGAATAAGAAATATGAAAAAGTTGAAGAAGACGATGATTTTGATGGGAATTTGTATATCCGAATATGGAACATGTCGAAACTTTTTATCAAAGACATACTTGCACAGGTTATGATTCACTGCTACTTTTGACATTATCTCGGAGATATATAATTATATAGTAGTAGTAGTAGTAGTAGTAGTAGTAGTAGTAGAAGTAGTGAAAGTAGTAGTAGTAGTAGTAGTAGTAGTAGTAGTAGTAGTAGTAGTGTCGCTCTATATATAAAGAGCGAATTAATGTTTAATTTCTTCTCACACAATATAAACAATGACAGACAATAATAATAAACGTAATGATATAACAGAAATGAGCATTGTAATTCAAAATTATTTGGTTACAGCAAATGAAAAAGAGAACCTATATAATATATCTAAAGCGCTGTATTAAGCGCTATACGATTACATATTAGGTATTATCATTATGAACCATGAATGCGTTATCATTATGAAAACAACATGCATCTTTTATTTTTTATTTATCCACTACACATCTTTTATCACAGAGTAGGCTGTTTAGTAACTAGCATTTACATTTACTTTTGTAAATAAATCATAATCTCTTTCTATACAATGTTCAATTTCAGTTGAAAACATACATAAGGACCCTCATACTACAAATGCCAATGTCTATACACTATTTCTAACTAAATTTCTTACTGCATTCTGTTTCATAGACACACCCTTCTTGCCCAACCTAAATTTCATTCATTGCTTTCTGTTTCATGATTTGCCTTTCATCTCTCTATATCAATCACTATCGCCTCTTCTGGGAGGTATTTACAGTCATTATTCGTTTTGCCTTATATTAACGGCTTATTTCTTCTTCTTTCCTCCTTTCTTTCTTTACTTAACATACAACAGTATTCTTTCTTGATTATGTGGTGGCTCTGAAAAGAGCCGTTTGTTATTCTAGCCAGGAGAGAGAGAGGTCTGCTACACTTAGCCGCCGAAGCCGTACAATGTACGACCCTGCCTCTTCAGTGCATACACCACGTCCATGGCTGTGACAGTCTTTCGCTTGGCGTGCTCGCAGTAGGTGACTGCATCACGGATGACATTCTCCAGGAAGACCTTCAGTACACCGCGTGTCTCTTCGTAGATGAGACCAGAGATCCTCTTGACACCTCCCCTTCTAGCAAGTCGACGGATTGCAGGCTTGGTGATGCCCTGGATGTTGTCTCGTAGAACCTTGCGATGACGTTTGGCACCACCCTTTCCGAGTCCCTTTCCTCCTTTTCCTCGACCTGACATGATGATTATTGATAGTTGAGAGCGAGTTCTGTGTGATACTGTAGACTGGATATTACGCTAAGCGAATGATGCCTCAACCGGATTGCAGCGAGTATTGTTACACCATTGCGGACTTGGGTGACGAGATTCGGCATCATTCGGTATGCGGGACTGGAGTGCGGAGACTCCCCATTCGAGTGCGCCCCCTTGTGGCGAGTATTCGCTAGCATAGTACATGCATGTATCTAGAGAGGCCTGTGTTGAATGCTCGAGTTGAAATAGCAGGGGGTGACGAATCTTATCCAACAGTACACATGGATGACGAAACTTAATTAACTGAAAAATCGGGCATCACCTACATTACTCAATATACATCAATACGAATGCATTCCTCACCCAAGCCCGCCCGCGCCCCTCTTTCTCTCTCATCCTTCATTTTTTTTCCGTATATGATTCATATGTTTATTATATCTTATTTACAAGTAGTTTTTTTTTCCGGACTGTATTATATATAGTTTGTTTGTATTTTATAAGGGCTGAAACGAAAACCAGTGCTGATTGGGCTAATACCACCTTCCATAATTCATCTCATTCTTATTTCCCTTTTTTTTTTTTCTTCATTTCTTTGTCTCACCCCCTTTTTTTTTCCTTCTTCTTCTTCTTCTTCATTACACATAATCATAGTGTCTCAGTACATTTGGACAAGTGTTCTTTCTTGGGTATGTGGTGGCTCTGAAAAGAGCCGTTTTTGGTAGGATGAGAAAGTTGGCGTGCAAAATCACTTTGCAGCCTTTGCAGTCTTCTTTGCCGCAGGCTTCTTGGGCTTGGCAGTCTTGGGTTTCTTTGCGGCGGCGGCTGCCTTCTTGGGCGTCTTCTTTGGTGTTGATTTCTTGGCTGCCGGCTTCTTGGGTGCCTTCTTTGGAGTCTTCTTCTTCTCTTTCTTTTCAGTCGTTTTCTTTACTGGCTTCTTCGCTTTCTTGGGGGCTGCCTTGACTTTTTTTGCGGCGGCTGCCTTCTGCAGTTTCTCCTTCTTCGCTGTAGCCTTTTCCTTGGCCTTCTCACGCTGTGCTAGAAGTTTTGCCTTCTCCTTCTCCTTCTTGGCCTTCTCCGACGCCTGTGCCTTGGCCGCCTGCACATTCAGCTTGAAAGAACCCGAAGCTCCTTTCCCCTTCGTCTGCACTAGTTTGCCTTTCTCCACGCCAGACTTTAGGGCCCGCTTGATGAATAGCAGCTGTCGGTCCATCTGCACGTCGAAATTGGTAGCGATATACTTCTTTATTGCTTGCAGCGAGGAGCCATTGCGGTCCTTCAACTCGGTGATTGCTGTAGCAACCATCTCGGCAGCCGGTGGGTGGGCCGCCGGCTTCTTAGTAGTCACCTTCTTAGAGCTATCCTTCTCAGCCATCTTGATATACGGTGCGTCGGGAGGTTAACAAAATGAATAACCATCGGTTCGGCAACGCCGTCAATATACGGCATGGTTGCGTACGTGGGAGGAGACGATCCCGGGTCGTCTGCCCCCATGACTGCATGCCAGTTTGTGTTTGTTTTAAGAAACTTTTCTTCCTTCTTTTCCATCCATACATGCTCTTATTCCACCACCCCTTCTTCTTCTTCTTCTTCATCCTCTCCTACCATGTACAATATACACAATCATTATATGAATTTGAAGAAAAAAATGAAATCAAAGGCAGATGTAATAGGTGGCGATAACACCATCAACCCCTGATCGTCACCCCTCTTGAAACACAGTCACATTCATGGAAAATAGCATAGTTTCCCATTAAAATGCTGACTAAAAAGATAATAGTTTGCTCTGCATGGTCACCCTCATATCCGTACTAGTAACTGTAAATATATATTTAATTAACCACCTTGCTTTTTCTTTTACTGCTCTATACACTTTTTTTGTTCATAACATCTAAGGATGTATATCTTTATTTAATATATATCAATCATTATAGATAACGATTATTAAGGCTTACTTAGTTCATCTCAAGTGTATCGTTTTAAACTAAGAGAGAGAGAGAGAGAGAGAGAGAGAGAGAGAGGGAGAGAGAGAGAGAGAGAGAGAGAAAGAAAGAGAGTGGGGGAAGGGGATTCATAAATGAAACAATTCTTTCGTGAGTAATTGGTGGCCCTGATAAGGGCCGTTGAGGTTTCAAGATTTGCCGGGAGCAAACTCTAGCTTGATTTAGCGGTTTTCTTGGGAAGCAGCACGGCTTGGATGTTGGGCAGAACACCACCTTGAGCGATCGTCACCCCACCCAAAAGCTTGTTGAGTTCTTCATCATTACGCACAGCGAGTTGAAGGTGGCGTGGGATGATCCTAGATTTCTTGTTGTCGCGGGCAGCGTTGCCTGCGAGTTCCAAGATTTCGGCAGTGAGGTACTCTAGGACGGCAGCCATGTAGACAGGAGCTCCACCGCCGACCCTCTTTGCATAGTTGCCCTTTCGGAGAAACCGATGAACACGTCCCACTGGAAACTGGAGCCCTGCACGGGATGAGCGCGTCTTTGCCTTGGTGCGGGCCTTTCCACTCTTTCCTCTGCCAGACATGATGTTTTTGATGAGTTTAGAATAAATCGGAAGCGAAGTTCAGAACGTAACAATGTTCGATGACTTGAATGGATGCCCAACAGCGTTTTGGTGGCTATTTATACCGGGTGTTAGGATCGCAGTGACCGTCGGGGAGCATTGTGACTATTGTCCAATCAGCGGGTAGCTGACCGGATCTCCTTAAACTTGTTTCGCATCATTAGTGAATGGTGCCATCTCGCGGCGACTTATCCGTTTTCTCCACTGATATCACAACCATTGCTAATCAGATTAGATTGTATAGGGTTTCTTGAATTAAAACAAACAACAGATCAATTCAAATGGATGGGACGACAACGCCTGAAAATGTGATAAAACTGTAGCCCATTCAAAGTACACTGCCACTATTTCCAATAGTGTCAGGTTCTATGTTATATTTCAGAGATCATTCAATCAATCAATCAATCAATCGCCTAAAAACTCTCTTTCTGGGGATATATGTTTCATCACAATTCACCCTAGATTTGTTTCAGTATGTGGCATACGTAACATGAGGAGGTCATTCATAGATTTCATTAGATTGATATTTGAATATTCCTTGCATTTTAATGCCTAACACTTATCGTGTTCTACATTTTTATCATATCGTTTATCTGAATTATGTTCTACATTTGTATCATATCGTTTACCTGAATTATGTTCTACATTTCTATCATATCGTTCATCTAAATTATGTTCTCCAAATGTTTTTTTTTTCTTCTTATCTTATAATAGCGTCGATTGTCATGCATCGTGTTCATTTTAGAAATCAGTGATTCTTTCTTGGGGTTGTGGTGGCTCTGAAAAGAGCCGTTTGTGTATGCGGTGCATGGGCTACATGCTGTACCGATGGTTCTAGGCGCGTTCTCCGCGGATTCGACGGGCGAGCTGGATGTCTTTGGGCATGATGGTAACCCTCTTGGCGTGGATGGCACACAGGTTGGTGTCCTCAAAGAGGCCAACTAGGTATGCCTCGCTGGCTTCTTGAAGGGCCATCACTGCGGAACTCTGGAAACGTAGCTCTGTCTTGAAGTCCTGTGCAATCTCACGCACTAGACGCTGGAATGGCAGTTTTCGGATGAGAAGTTCAGTGCTCTTCTGGTAGCGGCGAATCTCTCTCAGGGCGACTGTGCCAGGCCTGTATCGATGAGGCTTCTTGACTCCTCCAGTAGCGGGGGCACTCTTTCTGGCAGCTTTGGTCGCCAGCTGCTTGCGGGGAGCCTTCCCTCCTGTAGATTTGCGAGCGGTCTGCTTGGTGCGTGCCATAGTTGCTTGAGAGACAGTAGGTAATTCAGTACTTCAAATACGAGTGACGGGATGAATGAGAACCACTGGCAATTTTCAGCTATTTATATGAGCTGCGAAGGATCCTGGTGCCGTCGCCCTACGTTTGTAAAGCTCTCTTGATTGGTCAACCGGGTTGTTCTTTTGTTTAGCGCGTGACGGGAAGGGGGGCTTGGCGATGCCGTATGTGCAAGTCAATAGAATGTGTCGAAAGGTGGCGCTACCACCGTTTTAAACATGGGTTACATGGCAAGCCGGGAATTTGGCTCACGCACGCAGTGGTGCCAAATAATTACGAGAATATGCATTCTAACATATGATGATTAAGATGTTTGACCGAGAGTCTGCTCGGATGATCTTGAGAGGGCGGATGAGAGGGAGGCAGGCAGGGAGGTGGGTGGGGATGAATCATGAGAAAAGACACTATCAACTTTGACCTGAATCTCGTCAACCTTTCAAGGAAGGATGCATGGACGTATATCATGTAGGACATGTTGCCATCTTGAATTATATTTTTATTTTTTATTTAATCGACTATTTTCGTCTTCCTTTTCGTCATCATGACTACACGTTATGACCTACTCTAGATTTATAGAGTGAGATAATATATATATGGCTAGTATTATTTTATACTATTGTGTAATCTTTATTTTATCTTTTGCAATACTCATGCATTATATTCATTATACTTTTTTATTTAATGAGAAACTACGCTACATTACTACGGATATCATTCTTTCTTGATTATTTGTGTGGCCCTGAAAAGGGCCGTTGTATGTCCAATGAGAGCAGGATATGACCTGTCTACTTGGAAGTAGTGTATTTCGTCACTGCCTTGGTACCCTCGCTCACAGCGTGCTTTGCCAGCTCTCCGGGGAGAATGAGGCGGACGGCGGTCTGAATCTCGCGACTGCTGATGGTTGACTTTTTGTTGTACTTAGCGAGGCGGGAAGATTCGCCGGCAATTCGCTCGAAGATGTCGTTGACGAAGCTGTTCATGATGATCATGGCCCGACTGGAGATGCCGGTATCTGGATGAACCTGCTTGAGGACTTTGTAGATGTAGATTCCATAACTCTCCTTCCTTTTCCTGTTCCTCTTCTTGCCACCGCTGGGCCGAGGGGCCTTGACTGCCTTCTTGGAGCCTTTCTTAGCAACTTGAGCTGTTGGAGCCATGATGAATTGAGGTTTTCTGGTCTGTAAGGATGTAGCGAAACGAGTATGTCAAGCAAATATTCTTTGGATACTGTGAATGGCTTGCGAGAACCATTCCTTTTTATACACGGAGCCAGATCCGTATGCTGCGGTTCGTATGCAAATGAGCCTCGGTCTCGATCCTTTCATTGGTCTTGGGCGTCGCACAATTAGTGCCTGTACCATACCCTGCCTAGAGATGGCGACATAGTGTCAACCCATACAGATCATACGGGCATATTTTCTAATATAGGATCTCTCTGCAATGTTCAATTCAATCCCCAAAGAATAAGAAATATGAAAAAGTTGAAGAAGACGATGATTTTGATGGGAATTTGTATATCCGAATATGGAACATGTCGAAACTTTTTATCAAAGACATACTTGCACAGGTTATGATTCACTGCTACTTTTGACATTATCTCGGAGATATATAATTATATAGTAGTAGTAGTAGTAGTAGTAGTAGTAGTAGTAGAAGTAGTGAAAGTAGTAGTAGTAGTAGTAGTAGTAGTAGTAGTAGTAGTAGTAGTGTCGCTCTATATATAAAGAGCGAATTAATGTTTAATTTCTTCTCACACAATATAAACAATGACAGACAATAATAATAAACGTAATGATATAACAGAAATGAGCATTGTAATTCAAAATTATTTGGTTACAGCAAATGAAAAAGAGAACCTATATAATATATCTAAAGCGCTGTATTAAGCGCTATACGATTACATATTAGGTATTATCATTATGAACCATGAATGCGTTATCATTATGAAAACAACATGCATCTTTTATTTTTTATTTATCCACTACACATCTTTTATCACAGAGTAGGCTGTTTAGTAACTAGCATTTACATTTACTTTTGTAAATAAATCATAATCTCTTTCTATACAATGTTCAATTTCAGTTGAAAACATACATAAGGACCCTCATACTACAAATGCCAATGTCTATACACTATTTCTAACTAAATTTCTTACTGCATTCTGTTTCATAGACACACCCTTCTTGCCCAACCTAAATTTCATTCATTGCTTTCTGTTTCATGATTTGCCTTTCATCTCTCTATATCAATCACTATCGCCTCTTCTGGGAGGTATTTACAGTCATTATTCGTTTTGCCTTATATTAACGGCTTATTTCTTCTTCTTTCCTCCTTTCTTTCTTTACTTAACATACAACAGTATTCTTTCTTGATTATGTGGTGGCTCTGAAAAGAGCCGTTTGTTATTCTAGCCAGGAGAGAGAGAGGTCTGCTACACTTAGCCGCCGAAGCCGTACAATGTACGACCCTGCCTCTTCAGTGCATACACCACGTCCATGGCTGTGACAGTCTTTCGCTTGGCGTGCTCGCAGTAGGTGACTGCATCACGGATGACATTCTCCAGGAAGACCTTCAGTACACCGCGTGTCTCTTCGTAGATGAGACCAGAGATCCTCTTGACACCTCCCCTTCTAGCAAGTCGACGGATTGCAGGCTTGGTGATGCCCTGGATGTTGTCTCGTAGAACCTTGCGATGACGTTTGGCACCACCCTTTCCGAGTCCCTTTCCTCCTTTTCCTCGACCTGACATGATGATTATTGATAGTTGAGAGCGAGTTCTGTGTGATACTGTAGACTGGATATTACGCTAAGCGAATGATGCCTCAACCGGATTGCAGCGAGTATTGTTACACCATTGCGGACTTGGGTGACGAGATTCGGCATCATTCGGTATGCGGGACTGGAGTGCGGAGACTCCCCATTCGAGTGCGCCCCCTTGTGGCGAGTATTCGCTAGCATAGTACATGCATGTATCTAGAGAGGCCTGTGTTGAATGCTCGAGTTGAAATAGCAGGGGGTGACGAATCTTATCCAACAGTACACATGGATGACGAAACTTAATTAACTGAAAAATCGGGCATCACCTACATTACTCAATATACATCAATACGAATGCATTCCTCACCCAAGCCCGCCCGCGCCCCTCTTTCTCTCTCATCCTTCATTTTTTTTCCGTATATGATTCATATGTTTATTATATCTTATTTACAAGTAGTTTTTTTTTCCGGACTGTATTATATATAGTTTGTTTGTATTTTATAAGGGCTGAAACGAAAACCAGTGCTGATTGGGCTAATACCACCTTCCATAATTCATCTCATTCTTATTTCCCTTTTTTTTTTTTCTTCATTTCTTTGTCTCACCCCCTTTTTTTTTCCTTCTTCTTCTTCTTCTTCATTACACATAATCATAGTGTCTCAGTACATTTGGACAAGTGTTCTTTCTTGGGTATGTGGTGGCTCTGAAAAGAGCCGTTTTTGGTAGGATGAGAAAGTTGGCGTGCAAAATCACTTTGCAGCCTTTGCAGTCTTCTTTGCCGCAGGCTTCTTGGGCTTGGCAGTCTTGGGTTTCTTTGCGGCGGCGGCTGCCTTCTTGGGCGTCTTCTTTGGTGTTGATTTCTTGGCTGCCGGCTTCTTGGGTGCCTTCTTTGGAGTCTTCTTCTTCTCTTTCTTTTCAGTCGTTTTCTTTACTGGCTTCTTCGCTTTCTTGGGGGCTGCCTTGACTTTTTTTGCGGCGGCTGCCTTCTGCAGTTTCTCCTTCTTCGCTGTAGCCTTTTCCTTGGCCTTCTCACGCTGTGCTAGAAGTTTTGCCTTCTCCTTCTCCTTCTTGGCCTTCTCCGACGCCTGTGCCTTGGCCGCCTGCACATTCAGCTTGAAAGAACCCGAAGCTCCTTTCCCCTTCGTCTGCACTAGTTTGCCTTTCTCCACGCCAGACTTTAGGGCCCGCTTGATGAATAGCAGCTGTCGGTCCATCTGCACGTCGAAATTGGTAGCGATATACTTCTTTATTGCTTGCAGCGAGGAGCCATTGCGGTCCTTCAACTCGGTGATTGCTGTAGCAACCATCTCGGCAGCCGGTGGGTGGGCCGCCGGCTTCTTAGTAGTCACCTTCTTAGAGCTATCCTTCTCAGCCATCTTGATATACGGTGCGTCGGGAGGTTAACAAAATGAATAACCATCGGTTCGGCAACGCCGTCAATATACGGCATGGTTGCGTACGTGGGAGGAGACGATCCCGGGTCGTCTGCCCCCATGACTGCATGCCAGTTTGTGTTTGTTTTAAGAAACTTTTCTTCCTTCTTTTCCATCCATACATGCTCTTATTCCACCACCCCTTCTTCTTCTTCTTCTTCATCCTCTCCTACCATGTACAATATACACAATCATTATATGAATTTGAAGAAAAAAATGAAATCAAAGGCAGATGTAATAGGTGGCGATAACACCATCAACCCCTGATCGTCACCCCTCTTGAAACACAGTCACATTCATGGAAAATAGCATAGTTTCCCATTAAAATGCTGACTAAAAAGATAATAGTTTGCTCTGCATGGTCACCCTCATATCCGTACTAGTAACTGTAAATATATATTTAATTAACCACCTTGCTTTTTCTTTTACTGCTCTATACACTTTTTTTGTTCATAACATCTAAGGATGTATATCTTTATTTAATATATATCAATCATTATAGATAACGATTATTAAGGCTTACTTAGTTCATCTCAAGTGTATCGTTTTAAACTAAGAGAGAGAGAGAGAGAGAGAGAGAGAGAGAGAGGGAGAGAGAGAGAGAGAGAGAGAGAAAGAAAGAGAGTGGGGGAAGGGGATTCATAAATGAAACAATTCTTTCGTGAGTAATTGGTGGCCCTGATAAGGGCCGTTGAGGTTTCAAGATTTGCCGGGAGCAAACTCTAGCTTGATTTAGCGGTTTTCTTGGGAAGCAGCACGGCTTGGATGTTGGGCAGAACACCACCTTGAGCGATCGTCACCCCACCCAAAAGCTTGTTGAGTTCTTCATCATTACGCACAGCGAGTTGAAGGTGGCGTGGGATGATCCTAGATTTCTTGTTGTCGCGGGCAGCGTTGCCTGCGAGTTCCAAGATTTCGGCAGTGAGGTACTCTAGGACGGCAGCCATGTAGACAGGAGCTCCACCGCCGACCCTCTTTGCATAGTTGCCCTTTCGGAGAAACCGATGAACACGTCCCACTGGAAACTGGAGCCCTGCACGGGATGAGCGCGTCTTTGCCTTGGTGCGGGCCTTTCCACTCTTTCCTCTGCAGACATGATGTTTTTGATGAGTTTAGAATAAATCGGAAGCGAAGTTCAGAACGTAACAATGTTCGATGACTTGAATGGATGCCCAACAGCGTTTTGGTGGCTATTTATACCGGGTGTTAGGATCGCAGTGACCGTCGGGGAGCATTGTGACTATTGTCCAATCAGCGGGTAGCTGACCGGATCTCCTTAAACTTGTTTCGCATCATTAGTGAATGGTGCCATCTCGCGGCGACTTATCGTTTTCTCCACTGATATCACAACCATTGCTAATCAGATTAGATTGTATAGGGTTTCTTGAATTAAAACAAACAACAGATCAATTCAAATGGATGGGACGACAACGCCTGAAAATGTGATAAAACTGTAGCCCATTCAAAGTACACTGCCACTATTTCCAATAGTGTCAGGTTCTATGTTATATTTCAGAGATCATTCAATCAATCAATCAATCAATCGCCTAAAAACTCTCTTTCTGGGGATATATGTTTCATCACAATTCACCCTAGATTTGTTTCAGTATGTGGCATACGTAACATGAGGAGGTCATTCATAGATTTCATTAGATTGATATTTGAATATTCCTTGCATTTTAATGCCTAACACTTATCGTGTTCTACATTTTTATCATATCGTTTATCTGAATTATGTTCTACATTTGTATCATATCGTTTACCTGAATTATGTTCTACATTTCTATCATATCGTTCATCTAAATTATGTTCTCCAAATGTTTTTTTTTTCTTCTTATCTTATAATAGCGTCGATTGTCATGCATCGTGTTCATTTTAGAATCAGTGATTCTTTCTTGGGGTTGTGGTGGCTCTGAAAAGAGCCGTTTGTGTATGCGGTGCATGGGCTACATGCTGTACCGATGGTTCTAGGCGCGTTCTCCGCGGATTCGACGGGCGAGCTGGATGTCTTTGGGCATGATGGGTAACCCTCTTGGCGTGGATGGCACACAGGTTGGTGTCCTCAAAGAGGCCAACTAGGTATGCCTCGCTGGCTTCTTGAAGGGCCATCACTGCGGAACTCTGGAAACGTAGCTCTGTCTTGAAGTCCTGTGCAATCTCACGCACTAGACGCTGGAATGGCAGTTTTCGGATGAGAAGTTCAGTGCTCTTCTGGTAGCGGCGAATCTCTCAGGGCGACTGTGCCAGGCCTGTATCGATGAGGCTTCTTGACTCCTCCAGTAGCGGGGGGCACTCTTTCTGGCAGCTTTGGTCGCCAGCTGCTTGCGGGGAGCCTTCCCCTCCTGTAGATTTGCGAGCGGTCTGCTTGGTGCGTGCCATAGTTGCTTGAGAGACAGTAGGTAATTCAGTACTTCAAATACGAGTGACGGGATGAATGAGAACCACTGGCAATTTTCAGCTATTTATATGAGCTGCGAAGGATCCTGGTGCCGTCGCCCTACGTTTGTAAAGCTCTCTTGATTGGTCAACCGGGTTGTTCTTTTGTTTAGCGCGTGACGGGAAGGGGGGCTTGGCGATGCCGTATGTGCAAGTCAATAGAATGTGTCGAAAGGTGGCGCTACCACCGTTTTAAACATGGGTTACATGGCAAGCCGGGAATTTGGCTCACGCACGCAGTGGTGCCAAATAATTACGAGAATATGCATTCTAACATATGATGATTAAGATGTTTGACCGAGAGTCTGCTCGGATGATCTTGAGAGGGCGGATGAGAGGGAGGCAGGCAGGGAGGTGGGTGGGGATGAATCATGAGAAAAGACACTATCAACTTTGACCTGAATCTCGTCAACCTTTCAAGGAAGGATGCATGGACGTATATCATGTAGGGACATGTTGCCATCTTGAATTATATTTTTATTTTTTATTTAATCGACTATTTTCGTCTTCCTTTTCGTCATCATGACTACACGTTATGACCTACTCTAGATTTATAGAGTGAGATAATATATATATGGCTAGTATTATTTTATACTATTGTGTAATCTTTATTTTATCTTTTGCAATACTCATGCATTATATTCATTATACTTTTTTATTTAATGAGAAACTACGCTACATTACTACGGATATCATTCTTTCTTGATTATTTGTGTGGCCCTGAAAAGGGCCGTTGTATGTCCAATGAGAGCAGGATATGACCTGTCTACTTGGAAGTAGTGTATTTCGTCACTGCCTTGGTACCCTCGCTCACAGCGTGCTTTGCCAGCTCTCCGGGGAGAATGAGGCGGACGGCGGTCTGAATCTCGCGACTGCTGATGGTTGACTTTTTGTTGTACTTAGCGAGGCGGGAAGATTCGCCGGCAATTCGCTCGAAGATGTCGTTGACGAAGCTGTTCATGATGATCATGGCCCGACTGGAGATGCCGGTATCTGGATGAACCTGCTTGAGGACTTTGTAGATGTAGATTCCATAACTCTCCTTCCTTTTCCTGTTCCTCTTCTTGCCACCGCTGGGCCGAGGGGCCTTGACTGCCTTCTTGGAGCCTTTCTTAGCAACTTGAGCTGTTGGAGCCATGATGAATTGAGGTTTTCTGGTCTGTAAGGATGTAGCGAAACGAGTATGTCAAGCAAATATTCTTTGGATACTGTGAATGGCTTGCGAGAACCATTCCTTTTTATACACGGAGCCAGATCCGTATGCTGCGGTTCGTATGCAAATGAGCCTCGGTCTCGATCCTTTCATTGGTCTTGGGCGTCGCACAATTAGTGCCTGTACCATACCCTGCCTAGAGATGGCGACATAGTGTCAACCCATACAGATCATACGGGCATATTTTCTAATATAGGATCTCTCTGCAATGTTCAATTCAATCCCCAAAGAATAAGAAATATGAAAAAGTTGAAGAAGACGATGATTTTGATGGGAATTTGTATATCCGAATATGGAACATGTCGAAACTTTTTATCAAAGACATACTTGCACAGGTTATGATTCACTGCTACTTTTGACATTATCTCGGAGATATATAATTATATAGTAGTAGTAGTAGTAGTAGTAGTAGTAGTAGTAGAAGTAGTGAAAGTAGTAGTAGTAGTAGTAGTAGTAGTAGTAGTAGTAGTAGTAGTGTCGCTCTATATATAAAGAGCGAATTAATGTTTAATTTCTTCTCACACAATATAAACAATGACAGACAATAATAATAAACGTAATGATATAACAGAAAATGAGCATTGTAATTCAAAATTATTTGGTTACAGCAAATGAAAAAGAGAACCTATATAATATATCTAAAGCGCTGTATTAAGCGCTATACGATTACATATTAGGTATTATCATTATGAACCATGAATGCGTTATCATTATGAAAACAACATGCATCTTTTATTTTTTATTTATCCACTACACATCTTTTATCACAGAGTAGGCTGTTTAGTAACTAGCATTTACATTTACTTTTGTAAATAAATCATAATCTCTTTCTATACAATGTTCAATTTCAGTTGAAAACATACATAAGGACCCTCATACTACAAATGCCAATGTCTATACACTATTTCTAACTAAATTTCTTACTGCATTCTGTTTCATAGACACACCCTTCTTGCCCAACCTAAATTTCATTCATTGCTTTCTGTTTCATGATTTGCCTTTCATCTCTCTATATCAATCACTATCGCCTCTTCTGGGAGGTATTTACAGTCATTATTCGTTTTGCCTTATATTAACGGCTTATTTCTTCTTCTTTCCTCCTTTCTTTCTTTACTTAACATACAACAGTATTCTTTCTTGATTATGTGGTGGCTCTGAAAAGAGCCGTTTGTTATTCTAGCCAGGAGAGAGAGAGGTCTGCTACACTTAGCCGCCGAAGCCGTACAATGTACGACCCTGCCTCTTCAGTGCATACACCACGTCCATGGCTGTGACAGTCTTTCGCTTGGCGTGCTCGCAGTAGGTGACTGCATCACGGATGACATTCTCCAGGAAGACCTTCAGTACACCGCGTGTCTCTTCGTAGATGAGACCAGAGATCCTCTTGACACCTCCCCTTCTAGCAAGTCGACGGATTGCAGGCTTGGTGATGCCCTGGATGTTGTCTCGTAGAACCTTGCGATGACGTTTGGCACCACCCTTTCCGAGTCCCTTTCCTCCTTTTCCTCGACCTGACATGATGATTATTGATAGTTGAGAGCGAGTTCTGTGTGATACTGTAGACTGGATATTACGCTAAGCGAATGATGCCTCAACCGGATTGCAGCGAGTATTGTTACACCATTGCGGACTTGGGTGACGAGATTCGGCATCATTCGGTATGCGGGACTGGAGTGCGGAGACTCCCCATTCGAGGTGCGCCCCCTTGTGGCGAGTATTCGCTAGCATAGTACATGCATGTATCTAGAGAGGCCTGTGTTGAATGCTCGAGTTGAAATAGCAGGGGGTGACGAATCTTATCCAACAGTACACATGGATGACGAAACTTAATTAACTGAAAAATCGGGCATCACCTACATTACTCAATATACATCAATACGAAATGCATTCCTCACCCAAGCCCGCCCGCGCCCCTCTTTCTCTCTCATCCTTCATTTTTTTTCCGTATATGATTCATATGTTTATTATATCTTATTTACAAGTAGTTTTTTTTTCCGGACTGTATTATATATAGTTTGTTTGTATTTTATAAGGGCTGAAACGAAAACCAGTGCTGATTGGGCTAATACCACCTTCCATAATTCATCTCATTCTTATTTCCCTTTTTTTTTTTTCTTCATTTCTTTGTCTCACCCCCTTTTTTTTTCCTTCTTCTTCTTCTTCTTCATTACACATAATCATAGTGTCTCAGTACATTTGGACAAGTGTTCTTTCTTGGGTATGTGGTGGCTCTGAAAAGAGCCGTTTTTGGTAGGATGAGAAAGTTGGCGTGCAAAATCACTTTGCAGCCTTTGCAGTCTTCTTTGCCGCAGGCTTCTTGGGCTTGGCAGTCTTGGGTTTCTTTGCGGCGGCGGCTGCCTTCTTGGGCGTCTTCTTTGGTGTTGATTTCTTGGCTGCCGGCTTCTTGGGTGCCTTCTTTGGAGTCTTCTTCTTCTCTTTCTTTTCAGTCGTTTTCTTTACTGGCTTCTTCGCTTTCTTGGGGGCTGCCTTGACTTTTTTGCGGCGGCTGCCTTCTGCAGTTTCTCCTTCTTCGCTGTAGCCTTTTCCTTGGCCTTCTCACGCTGTGCTAGAAGTTTTGCCTTCTCCTTCTCCTTCTTGGCCTTCTCCGACGCCTGTGCCTTGGCCGCCTGCACATTCAGCTTGAAAGAACCCGAAGCTCCTTTCCCCTTCGTCTGCACTAGTTTGCCTTTCTCCACGCCAGACTTTAGGGCCCGCTTGATGAATAGCAGCTGTCGGTCCATCTGCACGTCGAAATTGGTAGCGATATACTTCTTTATTGCTTGCAGCGAGGAGCCATTGCGGTCCTTCAACTCGGTGATTGCTGTAGCAACCATCTCGGCAGCCGGTGGGTGGGCCGCCGGCTTCTTAGTAGTCACCTTCTTAGAGCTATCCTTCTCAGCCATCTTGATATACGGTGCGTCGGGAGGTTAACAAAATGAATAACCATCGGTTCGGCAACGCCGTCAATATACGGCATGGTTGCGTACGTGGGAGGAGACGATCCCGGGTCGTCTGCCCCCATGACTGCATGCCAGTTTGTGTTTGTTTTAAGAAACTTTTCTTCCTTCTTTTCCATCCATACATGCTCTTATTCCACCACCCCTTCTTCTTCTTCTTCTTCATCCTCTCCTACCATGTACAATATACACAATCATTATATGAATTTGAAGAAAAAAATGAAATCAAAGGCAGATGTAATAGGTGGCGATAACACCATCAACCCTGATCGTCACCCCTCTTGAAACACAGTCACATTCATGGAAAATAGCATAGTTTCCCATTAAAATGCTGACTAAAAAGATAATAGTTTTGCTCTGCATGGTCACCCTCATATCCGTACTAGTAACTGTAAATATATATTTAATTAACCACCTTGCTTTTTCTTTTACTGCTCTATACACTTTTTTTGTTCATAACATCTAAGGATGTATATCTTTATTTAATATATATCAATCATTATAGATAACGATTATTAAGGCTTACTTAGTTCATCTCAAGTGTATCGTTTTAAACTAAGAGAGAGAGAGAGAGAGAGAGAGAGAGAGAGAGGGAGAGAGAGAGAGAGAGAGAGAAAGAAAGAGAGTGGGGGAAGGGGATTCATAAATGAAACAATTCTTTCGTGAGTAATTGGTGGCCCTGATAAGGGCCGTTGAGGTTTCAAGATTTGCCGGGAGCAAACTCTAGCTTGATTTAGCGGTTTTCTTGGGAAGCAGCACGGCTTGGATGTTGGGCAGAACACCACCTTGAGCGATCGTCACCCCACCCAAAAGCTTGTTGAGTTCTTCATCATTACGCACAGCGAGTTGAAGGTGGCGTGGGATGATCCTAGATTTCTTGTTGTCGCGGGCAGCGTTGCCTGCGAGTTCCAAGATTTCGGCAGTGAGGTACTCTAGGACGGCAGCCATGTAGACAGGAGCTCCACCGCCGACCCTCTTTGCATAGTTGCCCTTTCGGAGAAACCGATGAACACGTCCCACTGGAAACTGGAGCCCTGCACGGGATGAGCGCGTCTTTGCCTTGGTGCGGGCCTTTCCACTCTTTCCTCTGCCAGACATGATGTTTTTGATGAGTTTAGAATAAATCGGAAGCGAAGTTCAGAACGTAACAATGTTCGATGACTTGAATGGATGCCCAACAGCGTTTTGGTGGCTATTTATACCGGGTGTTAGGATCGCAGTGACCGTCGGGAGCATTGTGACTATTGTCCAATCAGCGGGTAGCTGACCGGATCTCCTTAAACTTGTTTCGCATCATTAGTGAATGGTGCCATCTCGCGGCGACTTATCCGTTTTCTCCACTGATATCACAACCATTGCTAATCAGATTAGATTGTATAGGGTTTCTTGAATTAAAACAAACAACAGATCAATTCAAATGGATGGGACGACAACGCCTGAAAATGTGATAAAACTGTAGCCCATTCAAAGTACACTGCCACTATTTCCAATAGTGTCAGGTTCTATGTTATATTTCAGAGATCATTCAATCAATCAATCAATCAATCGCCTAAAAACTCTCTTTCTGGGGATATATGTTTCATCACAATTCACCCTAGATTTGTTTCAGTATGTGGCATACGTAACATGAGGAGGTCATTCATAGATTTCATTAGATTGATATTTGAATATTCCTTGCATTTTAATGCCTAACACTTATCGTGTTCTACATTTTTATCATATCGTTTATCTGAATTATGTTCTACATTTGTATCATAATCGTTTACCTGAATTATGTTCTACATTTCTATCATATCGTTCATCTAAATTATGTTCTCCAAATGTTTTTTTTTTCTTCTTATCTTATAATAGCGTCGATTGTCATGCATCGTGTTCATTTTAGAAATCAGTGATTCTTTCTTGGGGTTGTGGTGGCTCTGAAAAGAGCCGTTTGTGTATGCGGTGCATGGGCTACATGCTGTACCGATGGTTCTAGGCGCGTTCTCCGCGGATTCGACGGGCGAGCTGGATGTCTTTGGGCATGATGGTAACCCTCTTGGCGTGGATGGCACACAGGTTGGTGTCCTCAAAGAGGCCAACTAGGTATGCCTCGCTGGCTTCTTGAAGGGCCATCACTGCGGAACTCTGAAACGTAGCTCTGTCTTGAAGTCCTGTGCAATCTCACGCACTAGACGCTGGAATGGCAGTTTTCGGATGAGAAGTTCAGTGCTCTTCTGGTAGCGGCGAATCTCTCTCAGGGCGACTGTGCCAGGCCTGTATCGATGAGGCTTCTTGACTCCTCCAGTAGCGGGGGCACTCTTTCTGGCAGCTTTGGTCGCCAGCTGCTTGCGGGGAGCCTTCCTCCTGTAGATTTGCGAGCGGTCTGCTTGGTGCGTGCCATAGTTGCTTGAGAGACAGTAGGTAATTCAGTACTTCAAATACGAGTGACGGGATGAATGAGAACCACTGGCAATTTTCAGCTATTTATATGAGCTGCGAAGGATCCTGGTGCCGTCGCCCTACGTTTGTAAAGCTCTCTTGATTGGTCAACCGGGTTGTTCTTTTGTTTAGCGCGTGACGGGAAGGGGGGCTTGGCGATGCCGTATGTGCAAGTCAATAGAATGTGTCGAAAGGTGGCGCTACCACCGTTTTAAACATGGGTTACATGGCAAGCCGGGAATTTGGCTCACGCACGCAGTGGTGCCAAATAATTACGAGAATATGCATTCTAACATATGATGATTAAGATGTTTGACCGAGAGTCTGCTCGGATGATCTTGAGAGGGCGGATGAGAGGGAGGCAGGCAGGGAGGTGGGTGGGGATGAATCATGAGAAAAGACACTATCAACTTTGACCTGAATCTCGTCAACCTTTCAAGGAAGGATGCATGGACGTATATCATGTAGGACATGTTGCCATCTTGAATTATATTTTTATTTTTTATTTAATCGACTATTTTCGTCTTCCTTTTCGTCATCATGACTACACGTTATGACCTACTCTAGATTTATAGAGTGAGATAATATATATATGGCTAGTATTATTTTATACTATTGTGTAATCTTTATTTTATCTTTTGCAATACTCATGCATTATATTCATTATACTTTTTTATTTAATGAGAAACTACGCTACATTACTACGGATATCATTCTTTCTTGATTATTTGTGTGGCCCTGAAAGGGCCGTTGTATGTCCAATGAGAGCAGGATATGACCTGTCTACTTGGAAGTAGTGTATTTCGTCACTGCCTTGGTACCCTCGCTCACAGCGTGCTTTGCCAGCTCTCCGGGGAGAATGAGGCGGACGGCGGTCTGAATCTCGCGACTGCTGATGGTTGACTTTTTGTTGTACTTAGCGAGGCGGGAAGATTCGCCGGCAATTCGCTCGAAGATGTCGTTGACGAAGCTGTTCATGATGATCATGGCCCGACTGGAGATGCCGGTATCTGGATGAACCTGCTTGAGGACTTTGTAGATGTAGATTCCATAACTCTCCTTCCTTTTCCTGTTCCTCTTCTTGCCACCGCTGGGCCGAGGGGCCTTGACTGCCTTCTTGGAGCCTTTCTTAGCAACTTGAGCTGTTGGAGCCATGATGAATTGAGGTTTTCTGGTCTGTAAGGATGTAGCGAAACGAGTATGTCAAGCAAATATTCTTTGGATACTGTGAATGGCTTGCGAGAACCATTCCTTTTTATACACGGAGCCAGATCCGTATGCTGCGGTTCGTATGCAAATGAGCCTCGGTCTCGATCCTTTCATTGGTCTTGGGCGTCGCACAATTAGTGCCTGTACCATACCCTGCCTAGAGATGGCGACATAGTGTCAACCCATACAGATCATACGGGCATATTTTCTAATATAGGATCTCTCTGCAATGTTCAATTCAATCCCCAAAGAATAAGAAATATGAAAAAGTTGAAGAAGACGATGATTTTGATGGGAATTTGTATATCCGAATATGGAACATGTCGAAACTTTTTATCAAAGACATACTTGCACAGGTTATGATTCACTGCTACTTTTGACATTATCTCGGAGATATATAATTATATAGTAGTAGTAGTAGTAGTAGTAGTAGTAGTAGTAGAAGTAGTGAAAGTAGTAGTAGTAGTAGTAGTAGTAGTAGTAGTAGTAGTAGTGTCGCTCTATATATAAAGAGCGAATTAATGTTTAATTTCTTCTCACACAATATAAACAATGACAGACAATAATAATAAACGTAATGATATAACAGAAATGAGCATTGTAATTCAAAATTATTTGGTTACAGCAAATGAAAAAGAGAACCTATATAATATATCTAAAGCGCTGTATTAAGCGCTATACGATTACATATTAGGTATTATCATTATGAACCATGAATGCGTTATCATTATGAAAACAACATGCATCTTTTATTTTTTATTTATCCACTACACATCTTTTATCACAGAGTAGGCTGTTTAGTAACTAGCATTTACATTTACTTTTGTAAATAAATCATAATCTCTTTCTATACAATGTTCAATTTCAGTTGAAAACATACATAAGGACCCTCATACTACAAATGCCAATGTCTATACACTATTTCTAA